>JARJHM010000749.1:0-154923 GCA_033356055.1 Carex pumila | reverse complement strand
GGTTGCAATCTCTCATTGATGAGTCAAATAGAACCTTCGTTGAAAAGAAATGTATTATTAAAAAATTAATTGCTAAAAATGACATATTAGAATGTGAAGTTAGGAATTTAGAACATCACACTTAGGTGAAATAGGTATTTTAAAAGTTAAAATTCAAACCTTAGAGACTGAAAATAGGGCATTGAGATCTCCTAGTGAATTTTCAAATGTGACTAGTCTAGATCTTTACTATGTGGATAACTTGATCAACAACCAATTTTATTACAAAATGGATAGAATTGGTCTTGAATTTGAGAAGGGTAAATCCTCATTTGAATCCAACCACATACCGGCCCAAAAGAAAAAGGGAGACATACTCAAATTTCAAGCACTAAAAATTCTGAACTTAAGTTTAATTGTGAATAATACTCAACTTATCAATTTGTTACCAAAAAGAGCAAGACTCCCTTGAGAAAGGAGACACCCGAAGTGAAGCATTCTCATGACTCAAATGTTAAATAAGATCAAAAGTCACCAAATTATGCATTTAGGTACAAGTATAATAATAAAAATTACAAAAACAAAAACAATTTTCAAAACAATAGTAGAAGCATATTTAATCCAAAAGGGTCACACAAAACTTATTTTAAAGGACCGGATGGATGGTTTTATGAATTTAAAAATAAAAATGATTTACAAAACCAAACTCAAAGAAGGAGTTTGGCAAGAGATGTTCCCCCAACATCATAACAAACCTAAGAGTATTTCATCTAGTGTCACACCTAGGTTTTGTGATACGAATAATAGGATTCATGAGGTAAGAAAAAAAATACCAAGCCACTTTCAAGCAAGGCTCTACTACTAAAAAACAATCAATTATATTGTGTAATTATTGTTGCAAAATTGGCCACACCTTTTTGGAATGTAGATTTAGAAATGTAAACAACAACCAAAATGTTGTTTGGTTTCCTAAAGCTAAACTAGCTTAGGTTCACACTTAATCTCCCCTAAATTATTATAATTGCCAAAAATTGAGGGAGAGATTAAAACAAGGTATATGTTAGTTACTAACTCAACAATAACTAATTTATACTTTGTATGTGTGTTTGATTACAAGTCAAAATGAAAGTGCTTGGATCATTGATAGTGGATGCTCGCATCATATGATCGGTGATAAATCAATTTTTAAATTCTTAGAGCCATATGATGGAGGTACGGTTACCTTCCGTAATAATCAAATAAAGAGCTCTATTATTGAAATATGCTCAATTGGTAACTAACACTTGACCATATCCAATGTATACCTTGTTGATGGGTTAGACTACAACTTAGTGTTTGTAAGTTATGTGACTCGGGATATTATGCTAAATTTGATATTATTGCTTGACACATAATTAGGTCTTTGGATGATGTTTTAATTTACTTGGGTAAAAGAAAGAAAAATGTGTATAACTTGTATTTTACCCATTTTGATTATGGTGAAACATGCCTAAGTGCCGTATGAAGTGGATCTTGGCTATAGCATCGTAGATTATGTCATCTTTCAATTGATACCATTAGAAAATTGGTCAAATTAGACCTCAGTCATGGTTTACCAACACACAACATAGGACTTGAAAGATTTTGCGATGCATGTGTTCAAGGTAAACAAACCAAAAGTAGTTTTAAAACTAAAGACATTGTTTCAATCGATCAACCATTGCAATTACTACACATGGATTTATTTGGACCAATTAGTGTACCTAGTTTGGCCAAAAAGAAATATGCATATGTATTGTAGACGATTATAATCACTTTACTTGGGTTTTGTTTCTACAACACAAGGATGAAGTAATTAGGAACTTCATTAAATTTTGTAAACGTATTGAGAATAAAAAGGGATAAAAAATCATTAGGATTAGAAGTGACCATGGAGGGAATTTGAAAATGCAAAATTTGATCAACTTTGCTCTAAAAGGGGATATAAACATTAATATTTGGCTCCTCGCACACCTCAACAAAATGGGGTAGTTGAGAGGAAGAACCGAATCTTAGTTGAGCTTGCTCGAACCATGCTCAATGAATACTCCTTACCCAAACACTTTTGGGTCGAGGCAGTAAATACGGCATGCTACGTGGTAAATTGCATAAGCATAAGGGCCATATTGTATAAAACACCATATGAGTTATGGAAGGGGTATAAGCCAAAAATATCTCATTTTAGGGTATTTGGGTCTAAATGCTTTGTTCTTGATGAATCCCTCAAAGTAACAAAATTTAATTCTAAATCAATTCAGGGAGTGTTTGTAGGGTATGCAATGTCAAGTAAAGCCTATAGAATTTATATTGCATCTCAAAGGGTTGTGATTGAATCCGTGCATATAAAATTTGATGAAGGTGTTAATCAAAAGGTCGATAAAGGTATTGAAATTGTAGGTATTGAAGTACCAATACTTGACATGGATGAAGTCGAGGTAAGTACCGACATGATTGAAGATCAACCCGAACAAACTCAACTCGAGCAAACTCAACCCGACATTGATGCGCCAATTCTTGACATGGATGCAACAAATGTTGAGGTGGATCCATTAGTTGATGAAATGCAAACTGAAGAGGCACAACCTCCACAAACCGAGTACCAAATTCCCGAAGACCTAGGGAAGTATCATCTCATCCTCTTTCTAATATAATTGGGGATCTTTGGAAAAATGTTAAAACAAGATCCGAATTAAATCAAATGATTGACCATTGTACATTTGTATCTCACATTGAACCCAATAATTTTAAAGATACAAATATAGACCCTAATTGAATTTGTGTCATGTAAGAAGAACTTGCTAAATTTGAAAGGAACAAAGTTTGAGAACTTATAACTAAGCCAAATGATAGAATGATAATTGAAACCAAATGGGTCTTTAGAAATAAAAATGATGAAGATGAAAATGTCATTCGGAACAAAGCTAGGTTGGTAGCTCAAGGGTACAAACAATAAGAGGGTATTGACTTTGAAGAAACTTTTGCACCCGTGCTCGTCTAGAATCTATTAGAATGCTTTTAGCATATACCTCAAACAAAAATTTCAAATTATTTCAAATGGATGTTAAAAGTACATTTTTGAATGGATTCATAGATGAGGAAGTATATGTTAATCAACCTCAAATGGATGTTAAAATTATTTCCTAACCATGTGTATAGACTCACCAACGCACTCTATGGACTCAAACAAGGTTCTAGGGCATGGTATGGTAGACTAAGTTCCTTTCTAATTGAAAATGAATTCATTAGAGACAAAAATGATACAACTATTTTCACCAAAAAAAGAGATAAATCAGTTTTGGTGGTGCAAATCTATGTAGATGACATAATTTTTGGTTAACCTAATGTGGCACTTGCTGAGGAATTTTCTTCTCTTATGAGTAGTGAATTCGAGATGAGAATGATTGAATTTCTTCTTGGGACTCTAAATCAAGCAACTAGTGGATGGCACCTTCATGAACCAAACCAAGTATGCAAAGGAGTTGATCAAGAAGTTTGGAATGACCAAGAGCAATACGAGCAAGACATCTATGGCAACAAATGCAAATCTTGACTTGGATCCGAATGGCACATCGGTGGACATCACTCAATACCGAGCTATAAATAGCCTACTCTATTTAACCACTAGTAGACCCGATATAATATTTGCGGTATGTCTATGTGTTAGGAATCAAGCAAATCTCAAAGAATTGCACCTCTCTGTGTAAAAAGTCTGTGTTTAAAATTGAGAAAAAATATTTTTTATAAATATTAAATAGTTTTGTGGTTTAACTTCCAACTTTTACGTTGTAGAAATTAAAATAAGAAACACCAAACTTTATGTATGCAGTTAACTTCATTTTCGGACTGAACTCCAAATACTTTGTCCTCTTTTCACAACTTCACTATGCATGAGCAACATCCCTTTCTGGGCTTCGGCCTATATAATTAATGATGTTGCCAATCCAACCTTTTTATCATTCAATTTGTTTATATAACTAGTAACTACAAAACTTTTTCATTGATTTTGTTTTTTATTGTACATATGGATGTCGGATAGGACTGAAAATGGAGCCAGATAATTTGTTCCGAATTCGAGCAAGATACGTATCTGGATTAAATGGATTCGGATAATTCCGGATCTGAATACAGATAATCCCTGTGTATGCATAATTGTTCCGGATATGAATAAAATCAGTGAAATCTAAACGAGCTCCCGCATGATCTGATTCATTTCAGTTTGGTATGGAAAACTTCATATATAGTTGTGCTAGTTTATTTACTCTATTGTTGTGGGACAATATTGTTGTATTTTGATCCGGGCCCATTCTCACTCTTCTTTTCCTTAATCCTGCTCTTTTTTTCACCTTTTCTCTTTCATGCACTACTTGTCCCATCGCTCTTCTCTCTCCTATCCAAGCACCAACTTTGCTTTCTTAGGTTTTCCCTCTTCTCTTGTACACTTCCTCTTTCTTAAAAAGAAGGGTTTTGCTTGGCTGAAGTGTTGAAATTAGTGGTAAAAAAGAAAGGGCTTCGCCTGTCTCAAAACTTGCTCGCGTCTCTCCGCTTTGCTGATATGTTGTCACTCAAAACACTATGAAATGGAGCAAATTCCTAGTAAATTATTGCGTACTCTCTTGTCTATTGGATTTCTTTTTCTAATTGAAGTTTGTGGGAAGTGATCGGGGTTGAATGAAATAAAATTTTTGAAAAATTGTATAATTGAAATTGTGCTCGTTGCTAGTTGATGCATACTTTTTATTGGCTGTGAAAATTTGGTATCGATTTGCGGTGTTGCTCATCCATTGTTGACATGTAGATGGACTGATGGAGCATGTTGTACCAATTTTGTTAAAAAGAAGGGAAAAGAACAGGTTTGATTTAAGCACAGTTACACACACAATGAAGTAGCAATGAAGGTTATATTCTTCGATTTGACTAAGATTGTTAGGCCAATATAGATCATCTCTAATTCTCTTCGGTTTATATATAATATGTAAATTTATATAATGAACCACCAGTTTTAGTAAAATAGCATTTTATATTGTATCCTTATTTTATGTTCCACTTTTTGGGCATTCTCCATTTAGCACATATAACTATTACTTGAATTTTATAAAGATGTGCAAGTAAATTTTAAGTACAAGTTATGTATCAATTGTAGATACAATACTTTGATACTTAAATATAAAAAAGGATTATTCACAATTGAATTTTATAAGGATCAAGTAAATTTATAAGGATGCATAAGTAAATTTTATGTACTAGTTGTAGGTACAATACTTCATAGTTGCTGATATTTATCTATAGTTCTATACTAATTTCTATTATTTTGTAACAAAAAATATGAGATATCCAAGAGGATACACACCCCCACACCTCCTCTCAAAATTTCAAGGTTTTCAAATTAATATTTCCAAGGAATAGTTAATTAGATGCAATTTTCTTTGGGTGACAGCTAACAGCGCTGCATTAATACTTAAAGATTTGGGCTTAGGAAAAGTTCCAAAAAAGTGAATCTCACCTCTCCATATCAAAATGGGTGTTGCAACAATTGGATAGAGTGGAGGAGTGTCGGATTCGATCTCAACCCGATTGAATTGCGCCTACACATCAAGTTAAGGGTACACATTAGGAGGTTAGCGGTGAACAAGGAAGCTAAATGGAAGCAAAGGTCAGGAGTTACATGGCTAAAACTAGGGGACAAAAACATCAAGTTTTTCCATGCGGTGACCAATGGCTGTAAAAATAACAATAATATTGTTTCATTATCAGCAGAGGATTCACCAACAACTGCTACCAGTGCGACACCACAACAGCTAACATGGTAAATTTTCAATCACTTCAAAGGTATAATAGGCTCCCCGACACCTCAACCCAGACCCTTCAATCTTTCCGAAAAATTGGCCAGTCATTCCAAGATGATCTGAAAATTATGGATAATCCAATTACGGAGGAAGAGATTCGACGAGCTTTGCAAGCTATGCCGCGAGGAAAGGCGAGTGGCCCAGACGGGCTTCCGATAGAATTTTATTGGACTTTATGGGAAATAGTAAAATGAGATATAATTGATTTGATACAACACTTTTTCCAAAATAATGCTTCAACATTAAAGCATCTAAATCGAGCCACGGTGACCTTACTGCCAAAGAAGAAAGACTCGCAAAGAATTTCGGACTATTGACCAATTAGTGTGATAAACACAATTGCAAAACTGGTTCCGAAAGTCCTGGCTAACAGGCTTCAGCCACACTTAAAAATTTAATCTTACCTAACCATACGGCTTTTGTAAAGGGCAGACCGCTTATGGAGCCATTTCTATCGGTGAGGGAATTACTGAATTACTGCTCCAAAAATAAATTACCGGCGGTGTTATACAAGGTGGATTTCGAAAAAGTGTTCGACATGGTTAATTGGTGCTTCCTGATAAATGTCCTGGTAGAACGAGGTTTCCCACTAAGGTGGTTAGCTGCACTACTGAATCTTCTACGCTCCTCATTTTTGGCAATCAAGGTCAACGGGGAGCTCACAAGATACTTCCTGCACAAGAGAGGTCTCCGTCTGGGGACTCTTTATCACCACTTCTTTTCATTCTGGTCGCCGACTCACTAACCAGATTTGTGAAGAATACGGACGCTTTGATGGCAAGCCATGCGGGACTAACACCGAAAGTTATTCAATACGCGGATGATACTCTCATCATCAGTGAGGCACACCTAACCACTTTAAAGGTAATATCAAGTACCTTAAGAATTTATACGGAACTTTCAGGTGTGCAGGCTGAATCTAGAAAATCGACCTTCGTCCCGATTGAGGTTCCGGCTACATGCATCTAAGCAATAGTGCAGATTCTATCAGCAGAATTAGCTCAATTGCCAATTACCTACTTGGGATTGCCACTGGCGATGAAAAGGATACGCAAAATACATTATCAGAATATGCTCTCATCCATTCAGAATAGGCTGGAAAACTGGTCTTCCAACTCGCTATCCTATGGTGGGAGGATCATTCTCATTAAGTCAGTATTATCAACCTTACCACTACACTACATGCAAGCCTTGAAAATCCCGGCAGGGGTTATAAAGCACATAGACAGATTGAGAAGAAACTTCCTTTGGAAAGGAAATGAATCATGTAAAGGGATCAACTGTTTAGTTAATTGGGAAACAATATGCTCTTTGAAAGAAAATTGGGGATTGGGGATTATAGATTTGGCAAGGCAAAATGATGCATTACTGACCAAATGGCTGTGGGAAATTGACACTAAACCAAATGGTCTTTGGGCAACAACACTGCGGAGGTTGTATGGCATACGACAAGTAACAGAGTGCCACTCGGACATATCTCCATTTCTTGAGTCTCTGGATGCACTTTTGCCATTCTACACATGCTCTATCAAACAGGATAATGGGAGACAATTGCGATGGTCAGCCTCAAAAGCTTTCTCGTGCGCATCTGCATACAAAGCAACCCATCATCGTGGAGTCATAGCTGATAACCAGGATTTATAAGGAAACTACGAGTCCCAACAAAGGTAAGAATATTCATTTGGCTAATGTTGAAAATAAAATTTTGACCCAACAAGTGCTCATAAGAAGAGGATGCATGGTTCCGACGGGTTGCTATTTGTGCAATTCGAATGAAACGGAGTCCACATAGCACATCATGTGGTCTTGCTCATATGTGGGGGCTTTTTGGAGAGGTTTATTTGCGCAATACAACATGCAGATACAAACCGGAGGAGCATTGAAAGATAAATGGGATATGGTGCAAAAAGGGTCTGCCAAAGATCTGAGAGATCATCTGAACAGAATCTGGTCGGCGAGCGCTTGGGCACTTTGGCATGAAAGGAATAGGAGGCTAGTTGCATATAAGAGGAAGCTAGTCATTATTTTAATTAATGATACGGCATCGAAAATATGTTTTTGGGCACAAGAAAGATAAGGCAACACAAGGTGGGTACAGAAGGAATCAGGGTATGGGTGTCAATTATGCGAGGGAATATTGCGCTCTATTAGCGGCAATTTTTGCAATCTAATATATTAAATTGTTAGTTAGTGAGCTAGTTAGTTTATTTGCTTGTTTCAAGGTTGTAAATATACTTTTTCAAAAACGTTTTTAGTATCAATATATCTATTGGCGGCACTTCGCCGCTAGCCATCAAAAAAAAAAAAAAAACTTAAAGATATAAGCTGGTCTTTCCAGTCAGTGTTGTAAATAACAGTATGGGGTTATCGGACAGATATGGTACCGTCAAAAGATTAATCGGAAATAATCGGTCATAATAAAAAGTAATCGACTGATTAATTGAAAAATCCATAACAGTTTAATTACTATCAACATCTAATCAGCCGATTAATCGTCCTAAACGAACATTTTTTACAACACTGTTTTCAGCTTTGTATATGAATTATGAAGCATCAGCTCTTTGGTCTTTCTTTAATCCAGCTGTACCTTTATGGGCCGAACTACCATGCGTTGTAACTACCGGGCTTTACGTTTCCGTTTTCAATAAAAGAATTAAAATGAGGGCTTTACTTTGGTAAAACTTACATGCCCTCGGCAGTTTAGAATTTGTATCCTCTGCATTAATTCAAAAGAGAATATTTTGAGTTAATGAATTTTAACTATTCGATCTGTTTCAAGATTTATACGACTAGATCCGCACTAATATTGAAGGACTTCCTAAGTTATAAGTAGAGATCGAATTGGCTCTATTTAAAATCAGACAGTTGAGATTCATCAACTCAAAAGATTCTCTTTTGAGTTAATGCAAAGAATATGCATTTGGCAGTTTATCCATCCCTCATTTAAAGGACACCTAATGTTTTGAATGCGTATCCTCTGCATTAACTCAAAAGGGAATCATTGATGAATATCTAATTTTAAACGGAGCTAATCTGGCACCTGTCTATAACATAAGGGTCTTTCAATATTAGTGTGGATTAAGTTATTTCACATGTGGATTCACAATTAGAGTAACACAATGTTATAATTTTCTCTTTTTTCGTGAGCTTACTCCAAACTCCAATCAATCTCCAACCAAATTAATTATTTTAATCTATCTTAACTTAACTTAGAGTAAGAAATTTAATCCGGATTAACTTTACTCCACAACCAAACATGACCTTAATGTTTGGGAGCCATAAGAAATGTCTCAACAATTTGCAAAAACAGTCTCAATATTTCTCATATTGACGATGAACCCCTGCTGTAGATTTGGGGCGTTTAATTTATCAGCGCTATGTGCATTACGTACAAAATCAATGTGCATCCATTACAATATGAAAATAGAAACCTAGATAATGAATTCAAATTCAAGTTCTCGGTTCTCCTCCAATCAACTATGTTTTTTTTTCCTAAACAGAGCAATGAATAAAAGTTAAGAGTGTTGTTAAGAAAAAAACAATAACAGCCAAAAATAAAAAATAAAAAATAAAAAATCACAAGTAAGCTAACAGATTTCTCTAATTTCCAAATTTTCGCTCTGATGAGCTGTCTTCGCTCTGATGAGCTGGACTGCAACAGATGTCGTCAAGGCGGTGAAATCAATACCAATCCCAACTTCACCTTCTCCAGCTGAGGGTGTGCCTGGCACATGGGACATGATGACCGTGTGCTCAACCACATGTCAATGCAAGTGACATGGAAGTAGTGCTTACAGACTGGTAAAACTCTAACCATCTCCCCCTCTTCTAGCTCACCAAGACATACCGCACATTCCACAGCTGAACATTCTCTCTGTGTTCATGCCCTTCCTTGCAGCACCTCCTCTTGATCGGTTGATAGGGGAAGGTAGGAAACAAGGAAATATTTTCAAGGTCCAAACCTAGATTCTGCGACATACGTGTGTTGTCTGCATCAGGAGCAGTTACAGGAGAAACAAGAGGAGATGGCAGGCGTTCATGCCGGTTAGTTAACACTGACTTAATATAGTAAAATGCGAAGAAAACACTCAAAACAGCTAATCCAACACACGAAGCGATCCCGACATACACAGGGACACCGGATATGCCGTTTGAAGAGCCATCTGTGTCATGAGGACTTGGGCCATTGCCACTTGACATATTGTGAATTTGGATTCCTAACCATTTTTGCTTGATGCATGTGGAATACGGATATATATCCAACAGTGTGCCGTCCAAAATGTTGCTTATATTCGATTTAATTCTCCTTATTTTTATTATTAAATGACAACTTATTTTCATATCATGTCAAGAAGAATATATATATATATATATATATATATATATATATATATATATATATATAGGAATATGCTAGCATGCTATGCATAGCATAGAACCCCTCCATGCAACGGATTGGATTTCGAGTTTTCAAAATCCTAATGGTTGATCCAAACCGTTCATCTTGTTCTCCATATTAATATGTGTTTGGAGACCAAATTTTATATTTTTTGGAATTTTTTTACTATTTCTTTAGATTTATTGAAAATCGCTGTTTTCAGCAAATCTGTACCATAAAAAAACAGCGATTTTCAATAAATCTAAAGAAATAGTAAAAAAATTCCAAAAAATATAAAATTTGGTCTCCAAACACATATTAATATGGAGAACAAGATGAACGGTTCGGATCGACCATTAGGATTTTGTAAACTCAAAATCCAAGCCATTGCATAGAGGGGTTCTATGCTATGCATAGCACGCTAGCATGTTCCTATATATATATATATATATATATATATATATATATTTCTTCCACTCTACCTATATTATTATATTTTCTTTGGTCTGGAAGTAGCTGTAGATTGCAAGCGGAAGACATTAGTTTTTCTATACGTATTATAGATTACTTAAGAAAAATAATATTAGGTGGATCAAATCAACGTGTCATTGGTCTAGATGTCCATAGACTGGCAAAGACTGGCAACCATGAAATGTATATAAAGACCAATATTCAATTACAAAGACCAATCAACCATGACATATAACTGATTAAATGAATTGTCAGTTCATGCAACAGGTAACTTCTTTGATTTCTTCTCTGGAAATGTCCATAGACTGGCAAAAAAAAAATTCAATTAATATTAAATTCGAAATAACAAATGAATTTAAAAAATTAGAAAGGACATATTTTTTTTGTTCCTGATAATATTTTCCTTCTCCCCACGAGTTCGGATCCCAACTCCCATTTTGAGTTTGGAGCCAGGCCCGCCCGATCAGTTTTGATACAAACTTCTTTGTTTTAAGGTTAGAGGCCTAAGTGCCCCGTAACGATTATATTATTAGAAAAAAAGTATTTACATAATCTAGAGTTTCCGAATATACAGTTTCGATAACGATTATATCACTAGATTGACTCGGATTCTGAATTTCTGATTGAATGGTCAGAATCCAAACTCAAAATGTGCGTGTGTGTGTTTTGGACTCAAAGTCAGGATATCCTTCCACACTCTTTTCTTGAAAAATCAAGATTCGAAGTTTTGTTTCTTTCAAAATTAATTGTTAAGTTCAAATTACCAGTAACCAAAACCAAAAACTGTAGGGTGCAAAGTGTAATCTCATAACTAATAGTAACTAGCTAGTGGGTGACACTAGTTTTGAACTGCCAAGCTACGAATGTTACTGGCATAGAAAATATACTTGTTAGTAATATATCGCAGATAACAGCAGAAAATGCAAATAACAACATGAATTCCAGAAAGAGAATACACAATGAAAACTACAATGTTAATAGAAACGACCAATGCCTACATATTATTGAATAATGACGTACAGAAAGCAAACTGTTAGGATAATAAACATAGGTAACATGAACTAAAATAAAAGCTTTAACATACACCAGGAGCTGCTATTTACATCCTTTATAACAAGATAGGCCAATGGTGTGATTCATTGCACAATGATTCTCTCAGAGACAGAGAAGCAATCATGCATCTTCAGGATCACTACCGCCGACTTGAGAGTCATGAGTTGCCAGTACTAGCTCCCATCTGGCCCGTACACTTTAAACCTAATCCATAGTTACATTAACAAGAGATAATCATCCAATGGAACAATAGATGATCCTCGGAATCCTTTTTCCAAACTACTTTGCTCGAATTGAATTAAATCATAGTAGGAAAAATCGGCCAATTCCGATCCGATACTCCGATCCCGTATCGGTATCGGCCGGCTCCGATCCGATCCTGAGCCGATCCTCATATAGCAAATTATAAAGAAAAAAGAAAAAAAAACCCGATTCTGAGCCGATCCTGAGCCGATCCCGATCCGATACTCCGATCTCGATACCGATACCGATTTTTCCTACTATGAATTAAATATTGAGAAAACCTACCTCTCAAGAATAAATTTCCCTTCTTTGTACTTCTGGTTCTTCTCATGGGCAGCTATCTGTTATTTTAAAATATACTTATTACCTCTTTACAGTCAATCCCATGAAAATATTTACGTTTTATTAAAAAAATTAAGAGAAAAAACATGGCTGATGGTCTTACATATTTCCATCCAACAAGAGATCCACAGCCAACACAGAAAATGTCACAAACAGTGTGCATTCCAGTGATCATCATCCTGTCCTCTTTTACCCCAGGAGTGATATTCACACTGCCGACTCAAAAAGAATCAAGGAAACAAATAATAGTTAATGGTTGAATAATTGCTTCCAACCAAACACCAATTAAACAATCAACAACACTTCATATCCTATGGAAGTTCTAAGTATACTGGCTAGGTAACCGAGACCAGGTACACTACCTACAATATGCCAGTGGTTTTCTGCATATAGAAAATATCACATTAGACACTAGACAAAACTTCATAAAATTAAGGTGTTTAATAGACTGTGGCATACATATATAGGAGTAGAAGAAGCAACACCAATCATTGGTAAAAAGATTAATCAATTATTGCAGTATTAAGAGAACATGATGATTGATGAAGAAAGGAGGCACTTACACCCTCTTGAAGAGAGAAGCCTTTCCATTCCTGCAATGGAAGTGCTGATCCCAAAATACAACAAAATAGGAAGGTTATAGTGTGTTTTGCACATCAAGCATATCACTATGCTCCGAGTAATCAGAGAACAAAATATGCACAGAATATGTTGAAATAGTAAACTTAAAATATCTCACTAAAATCTTAACATGCAAACTTAAAATTTCTAAATGAAGCTCTCAGTACATAATAATGATCCAAATTGCAGACTTAAGAAGAATTTTTACCAAACTCAATAGTAAAAAAGAAAAGACTATTTAACTTGAGAAGGCCAGGAGTATGATTTGTACTTTAACCTTGCTTATCATAGTAATCCTAAAAGGGCACACTTTGTTTTACTGGGGTAAATTTGTGTTCAGTCAGTAGCACCATTTTCAACAGTCAAGAAAATCAAGATTACATTCTGGTTAGAAGTCTGACACCCCAGCTTCGATTCTCAAACAAAGTGAATTCCAAGGAAATTATTTTGGTTGATTCTTTAAGGACGCCACACAAGAGAATGTTGTCACAATTATGATTGCGAAACACTCTCAGGGATTAATGGCCGAATTTCCAATAATGGGTGTCGATTGAAGAGGAATAAGAAAAGGAGAAACCTTGGAGATGATGTCATCAGCAAGAGCAAAATGGGTACCACAGTGCTTGCAGCTGTATATCTTCCCTTCTAATTTTATCATCCCCATCTTCTCACTTGTCACTCTAATTCCCAATCCCCCTTCCAAAATTCTCCCCTTTTCCTCTATCAATTGAGTGATAGATCGATCTCCCACCCAATTCTCACTGTGATAGATAAGTCCCCCTTTTCCAATTGTATCAATGAAGATCAATCAATAGATAGATCCCCCTTTCTCTCACCTTTCTTTCAAACTGAGCTGATGATAAGGACTAAGATAAAACAGAGCAGACTCGATGCCCAATAAAAAATCATCGTGTGTTATGTCATTCCAAACATCAGTACATCACATGCGTCACTGCATACGTACTCATCTTTTACAAATGTCTAATTAAACACGTATCGTCAAGGATTGGTTTATACTTTATAGTTTATACCTTGACTAGGTGAACTCTTATCCAAGAATAATAATAAAAATTCGGTTAACAAATTAACGTCATAACTAATTGATAGATATGAGATATCATTAAAAATGGTAATAACAATAAAACATAGACCCAGGAATCAATTGACATTTGACATCTTAAAAATTGAGAAACGTTAACTAGAAAGTCAACAAAACAATAACAAAATGAATAAAATTAGCACAAGCAGCCATACCCTACACTTTGTAGGACAGCTCTACCTAATGTGCCTTCGCTTGTGGTTATCTGGTACCAACAAATCCTTCACAGACCCGGTAATCTGATGGTTGATCATAGTGCGGCATAGAGGACATGTTGCGTGCGAGTTCAGCCACTTGTCAATACATTCCGTATGAAACAAATGCTTACACTGTGGTAGTTTCCGCACCATCTCCCCTTCCTCCAAAATACTCAGACAAATTGCGCACTGTGCCCAGCCACTGCCATGCTTGATATCCCTTTGATATGTATATGTAGGAATTGCAGAGATAGCTGATGGGCTGAGGCCATCATGACTCGCAGCGAATAGAAGCTCGTGTATATGCTGTTGGAATTTAGAGATGTCTAAATTACAATTATAATTTGTATTATACGATTATATGTTTCATAGTGTTATAAATAAATGTCTAAACAAGTGATCAAATTCATAATAATGTTGTAACGTTAATTAGGCATTGTACGTATTTTAATTAGGATATAGGCCAAAATACGTGTCTAATATTCAGGTAATTATTTCAAATTGTTGATGGACTGATTAGAAATATTACAATATGGACTCATGATAAATTAGAATAATAATATTGACTAGATTAAATTATGGCCATATTATGTTTATTTCTAATATGCTTCTAGAAGTATTTATGATTATTCTTAAGTCAAATTAGAATTCTAAATTCTAAACAGACTTGGCTAATTATAGCATTTTCACGAGTATTTAAGGGCTGGGTTTCCAAGGCAGCAGCAATCAATTCTCTCAAATTAAAATTTTGAAATTAGATTTGGCCTCTTTATACTACTCCATTAAGTCTAAAGATGAGATTTTGTTCAAGCAATTTCGAAAAAGAACCTCGACAGGCATTGCTGCAAGCTTTGGAAGGATCCGAGGCCTCAAGTTCAAAGTTCAAGCATTCAAGAAGGGCTCTAGAAGTGTTCAAGCCTTTGATCTCGATTGAGTGTCGAGTAACAACACGCTCAAGATGGAACAAGGTAATTCCGCTACCTTGATTAAGTTTTATTTTTATATAGGATGGTATTAGGGCATGTTTATGTTAGTATATAATAATCTAGAAGTCAATATACAATAATTTATCATATAAAGCTTTGTTCATGAATTGAGTAATTAATAAACTGTCATTTTGTTGCCTTGGGTATTATTGTATTTATGAACATTTCGAGTCAATGACTAGAATTGTGAAACTTCATAATATAGATAATATATATTCTTAAAAGTCTCTAACCAAGGTAATTAGCAGGAACACTAATTAACTGCTACAAGGTTAGTATGTGGATTAAAAAATGATCAAGTTTTACAGACCATTGATAAGAGATGTCATTTTCATTACATAAATATATGTTCTAGGAACATGATATTTGACAGACCCCGAATGAAATATTAAATGGAATTGTGTTCGTGTCATTAATGTTTTCATTCAGTGTTAAGTTCTAAAGTATGAAGTATTCATCTTTTCTACTAAGAGATGTGTATGTGTGATTGTTATCTAACGCAATCTGTAAAAAGCAGTTATAACGGTAGCTCTTCGGTATACATAACTTATGCTGAGAAAGTGATGGTTTGTCAAAAGTACTATTGTCCCTCGTATCACTATACGAGTTATAGTATTATTGGGCCCCTTGATAGAATAAGATTATCTGCATGCGGTATAATTACAAGAGTAATCATATTTGATAATCTGCTCAAGATCGAGAAAATATTAAGTTTGCAAGGATGACGCACATCTACCTTGAAACTGATCTAATTATATTAATCTATATAATTGATAAGTAGATTAAAGTTTTAGAAATTAATCAAGGAGTAGATCTGTAAAGGATTAACAAGGTCATTGCAATGAAAGACTTGTGAAGTAACTCACATTTGATCTTTCTGGCATATCCCTTTTAATTCATGACTTGAGTTAGAAGTATTTTTTTTTACGGTCTTTCCGCAACTTAAGCTTAAACGGATTTTGGAGACCCCGAAACCCAATAGTGTAAGGGTGTGCTTGTTCACCAACAAGTGGAATCAGAGCCGTCCTATGCAAAAAAAATAGTTATATATATTTTTTCCTTCCTTTTTTTTGGAAGAAATAAAGAATGATTTGAAATGCCATATGTTTTCTATTATTGAATTTGTTTTTTTGGTTACCTGAAATTAATTTTAAAAGATTTGTAGATGCTAATTGATCAAAACCTCTCCTTAACGAAGCATGTTTCATCTCCTCACATTTATCAATGGAATTAAATTAGATTGCTTGTTACTTACATTTTCTACCTATAAATAGAGGATGTAAAATTGTATTCTATATAGAGAAGAAAAGGATATTAATAAAAGATAGCCATCATTATACATTCTCAATATCTTATTTACTTTCTTTATCTTTATTTTACAATACGTTATTAGCACGAATTGCTCGGAAGAAACAAAATTATTTCGTAAGTAATTTGTGTAATTGATTATTGTATCTTTCATTAATTTAAATTTCATTTAAATTTTTTATTATATTTGTTTAGTTTATAAGAATCATTCCTTAAAGTGAATAATGAAATAATAACATGAAGTTATTATCACAACTTAAAGTTTCTCAAGAACCCAAAGTTCGAATAAAATAATAACTTGAAGTTGTTGTTAGAAATATTTTTTTGTGCAGCTGTTTCGGCATCCGTTTCGGCCTGGAACTGACTGTTTCGGCCTTAGCCGAATGTACTATTTTTCAGCATTTTTTGTTTCTACCGGGAACTATTTGTTTTGGCTAGGAATTGTTTCTGTTTAGAACCTGAAGTTCTATTATATTTTTTAGTATAAAATTAATATAATAACCAGCAGTTATTATAGGCCATTGGATGAATAATAACCTGAAGTTATTCTCAATTAAAAACCTTAAGTTTTATTATAAATTTTCATATAAAATCAATATAATAACCAGAAGTTATTATAGGTCATTGGAAGAAAATATAACCTGAAGTTATTTCAAATTAAATTCTACAATTGTGCAATCAAACAATTTAATAACTAGAAGTTATTAAATAAAATATTTTATTATAACCTGAAGTTATTAATGCATTTAAATTTATTTATTCATGCATTTACGTATTCTTTTATTTATATTTATTTATCTCCTTTTTCATAACCTCAAGTTATGGTATTAATAATATGAAATTATTAATATGTATCTATTTTTTTGAGTGAGTCTATGGTACTATGCATATCACGATTTGTTACCGTGCTACGGCTCTATATTCGAGTTTTCAAATCCTAACGATTGATCCGAACCATTCATTTTGTTCTCCATATTAATATGTGTTTGGAAACCAAATTTTACATTTTTTGAAAATTTTTTACTATTTTTTTAGATATTTAGAAAATCACTTGATCTGAAAATTCTGGACCATCCAAAAACAGTGATTTTCAATAAATCTAAAAAAATAGTAAAAAAGTTTCAAAAAATGTAAAATTTGGTCTCTAAACACATATTAATATGGAGAACAAGATGAATGGTTTGGATCGGCCGTTAGGATTTGAAAACTCAAACATAGAGCCGTAGCACAGTAACAAATCGTAATATGCATAGTACCATAGACTCACTCTATTTTTTTTAGTACATATGGAAAATCTCACAAAGCTTGAATTTATCTCCCTTTTTACTTATCATAACTCAAAGTTATGTTATTAATAACCTGAAGTTATATTAATAGAAATGAGAAAGGGAAACATCCTGAAGATGTTTGTTACACATGTGGGATGGTAAATTATTGGTTATGTACCTATTGTATGCCACTTAAGAAAAAGGGAGAAAAATGTGGAAACTAACTTTACTAAAAATGACCCCAAAAATTAATGCCATATGGATACACATCTTGATATATCAGATTTCTTCCATAATGTGGATGAAGAAATAAATAATTTTACTAAGGGAGAAAATAAAATATACAATTTTATGTTTATGTTTAATAAAAGTTTAAATTTATATTTAATTTTTGAATTGTATGCAAATAAAGTTAATGAATAAGTGGAAGTTATTCTTGCATTCTTTTATTTTAAAGGAAAATGACTGACGCAATGGTAAGTAAAGAAGATCCATATCTAGTAGATAGCGAAACAACATATACCATATTGAAAAGTAAGAAATATTTTTCACAATTGCATATTGGTGAGACTAATATCCATAATATATCTGGTACAAGTAATTTAATTGAAGGCTCCGAAAGAGCTTATATTTTATTACCTAAAGGAACAAAATTAATAATAGATGATACATTATATTCAAGTAGATCCAGAAGAAATCTACTAAGTTTTAAAGATATTCAAAAGAATGGTTATCATGTTGAAACTATAAATGAGAGAAATTGCAAATATCTTCATATCACATCTATTAAGAATAACCAGAAAATCATAATGGAAAAGATGCGAGCAATGTCCTCTGGACTATATGGTACTTATATAAGTACAATAGAATCAAATATGGTTACTAACCAGAAGTTAGTTAATCCAAAATTATTTACATTGTGACATGACAGATTGGGTCATCCAGGAAATATAATGATGAGAAGAATAATTGAAAGTACAAATGGGTATCCCCCAAAGGACCTGAAGATCTTATTCTCAAAAAATATGACATGAGAAGCATGCTCTCTTGAAAAACTAATTATTAGGTCATCTCCAAATAAAGTTGGACCTAAAGCTCCTTCATTTTTAGAAAGAATTCAAGGAGATATATGCGGACCTATTACACCTCCATGTGAACCGTTTAGATATTTTATAGTGTTAATTGATGCATCAACACGCTGGTCACATGTGAGTTTGTTAGCAACAAGAAATGTTGCATTTGCTAGACTATTAGCACAAATTATCCAATTGAGAGCTAATTTTCCGGATTATCAAATCAGAAGAATCTGGCTTGATAATGCAGGTGAGTTCACATCTCAAACTTTTAGTGATTATTGCATGTCTATTAGAATTACAGTAGAACATCCAGTGGTCTATGTTCATATACAAAATGGTCTGGCAGAATCGTTGATTAAAATATTGCAACTAATTGCTAGACCATTACTTATGGGAACATGCCATATTACATGCCGTTGCACTCATTAGATTAAGATCAACTGCTGATCATAAGTATTCCCCATTACAATTGGTTTTTGGGAGAGAACCAAATTTGTCCCATCTAAAGGTATTTGGTTGTGCTGTATATGTTCTAATTTCTCCTCCACAACGCACAAAAATGGGACCTCAAAGAAAGATGAGAATTTATATTGGTTTTAACTCTCTTTCTATTATTAAATATTTAGAACCATTAACAAGAGATGTTTTTACAACAAGATTTGCTGATTGTCATTTTAATGAATCAATATTTCCAAATTTAGGAGAAGAAAAACTAAAACTGGATAAACAAATAACTTGGAATTCATCGTTATCTTATCTTAACCCCCAAAGTGGTCAATGTGAACTCGAAATTCGAAATATCATAAATTTGCAAAGAATTGCAAATGAATTGCCTGATGTATTCATAGATACGAATAGAGTTACTAAATCACATATTCCAGTTATAAATGCACCTGCTCGAATTGTCATTACAAAAATATCTAATGAATCTAATGTGCGTAGAAAACGTGGAAGACCACTTGGTTCTAAGGATGTAAATCCATGTAAAAGAAAAAAAGCAAAATAAAGCAGTTGGTTCAACCCTAGAAGAGGTTGATGATAAAACTCCTGAAGAAGTCAATAAAATCCCAGAATAGATTAATGGTAAAACTTCTGAAGAAGTCGATAAAACCCCGATAAGCATAAATTATATACACAATCGATCTAGATTTTATCGTAAAACAACCTTAGATATCTTGTATTTTTAATACAAAGTGATTTAAATACACCTAGAATCAAGTTACTTCGATTGTTTGGCTTTTCATTGCAGGAAATGATGAAAAATAGTGAAAATATCCCTCAATGCGGATCAATCTACCCGCAGTGCGGATGGGACAAGCCGCACTGAGTACTTAGCCACATTTCCAACATCTAAGCATTGCACAGGAAAAAATCCGAGCGTAGTGCGAATTAACACCCACCCGCAGTGCGGATGAGCCAAGCCGCACTCAACACTTAGCCGATTTCAGAGACTTCAGAGAAGCAGTTTTCACACGCAGTGCGGATCAGCCATCCACACTGCTATCCGCATTCAACTAATTCGCAGGAGCTAAGTAAGGAAACTTAGAACCAGTACGGATCAAACAACCCGCAGTGCGAATTGGATATCCGCAGGAATGCCAAATTTACACACATTCAACACGGGTTCTATTTTTGGCACTTCATGGACGCGTTTTACAGTCAAACGTGGACAAGGCATCCTTGAAAACAATCCAAATATAGCTCCCACTAACTCCACTTTCTAGGCTCTTAATTGGGCATAGTCCTTGGCTATAAAAGAGGGGGTTCATTTCACATCCACATTCATCTCTTCCCCTTTCATTCTCTCTACACACACACAATTCTTAGCGATAAATTCTGGAAAAAAGTGAAGCTTTCAAGCAAGGAGAAGAAGGGTTTCCTGAGCAAGAAGTCAGTAAGATAGAGGTTTTTGATTAGTCAAAGGGTGTAATTACTTCCTTTATTTTATTTCTTCTTACTTTGCCAATTTTTGTAATGGATCTCTCCATGAGGGAGTAGTTCTCTCTCTAGGGGTTTAAGTCAATGCATGAACTTATTTAATTGTATCTTATTCAGTTATTTGTCTTTGTTATGATTGTTTATTGGGATTTGATGTTAATTTCTGTGATTTATCATTTATGTTAATTACATGATTAGTACTTGAAATTGCAGTAGTCCCGCTTTGGTATCTCTTTGTCAAAGGATCTAAAGAAGTTAGGACGAGAGGAGAGTACCAAATTATGAATACAAATACCCTAGGTTTAGATTAAGATTGTAACCAATTTGTAATCTAGGCCGGAACTACAAAAATTAAGGTTAGGAATTTGGTGAAGGACCTAACCGTGAAGGCAAACCCTAATTAGGACATCTCAAATCAAATCGGGTATTGGTATGAAGGACTTAATCGTGAAGTATCAATATTTGAGGAGAAGAGAGGCTAACAAGAGCTTATGGTCTAAGTAGCTAGGATGAATGATCTAACCGTGAAGTCTGAATTACTTAGACACGTTATTAATTCACGAAAGTGACCCTTAATGACATATTAGGTTAGAAACCTCATCTAATCATACATGAACCTAAACAAATACCGAATAAATATAGTTAGCAAGGGAATGTAGACCAAAGACCCCTAGATCTCTAAATCTTGAAAACAAACCAATCTTTCTTTCGTTCATTTACTCTTATTGTTTTAAACTCTTTATTCGGGTATTGAACCCAAATTTAGAAATTGTTAGAACAAACCCCCCATTTACTTTTATTGCACCTTACTTTATTTTATTTTCTAAAATTTATTACTAAAGTTTGAACTAAGTTTTTATCGTACTCCCTGTGGATCGATACCTCAAATACTACTTTGATAGAATTGTGCACTTGCAATTCAACTCAAACGTGTGTTAAAAGTTTAAAAAGTACATCATTGTACTGAAGCTTTGCACTATACCTTTTCGGTGCAGCAAATCCTAGAAGAGGTTAATGAAATTTCAGAAGAAACTCAAGTACCAAATGATTATGAGATTTCTATAAATTATATAACAAATTGTACTATATTAAATAGAAATGAAACACATGTTAATGAAATTTTTGCATTTGCTATGGCAAGCGATGTTATAAATGACGAAGATAATGTGCTAAAAACTCTGGAAGAGTGTAGACATAAAAATGATTAGCCTAAATGGAAAAATGTCATATAAGTAGAATTAAGTTTATTAGACAAACGGCAAGTATTTGTACCTGTAGTCCAAACGCCCAAAGGTGTTAACCCTGTAGGTTACAAATGGATATTTGTCATAAAAAGAAATGAGAAAAATGAGATTGTGAGATATAAAGCAAGGCTAGTGGCGAAGGCTTTACGCAAATACTTGGAGTCGATTATGAAGAAACGTATTCACTTGTAGTGCATGCGATAACTCTCAGGTTTCTAATAAGTCTTACAGTTACAGAAAATCTAAAAATGCGACTTATAGATGTCGTAACAGCATATTTATATGGTTCACTTGACAGTGACATATACATGAAAATCCCTAAAGGATTGAAAATGCCTGAAACATATAAGTCAAAACCTAGAGAGATGTACTCTATAAAATTAAGAAGATCTTTATATGGACTAAAACAATCTGGTCGAATGTGGTATAATTGATTGAGTGAGTACCTTCTAAAAGAAGGATGTAAAAATAATGTAATTAGTTCATGTGTTTTCATTAAAAGATCAAATCTAGGTTTCACAATCATTGCAGTGTATGTTGATAATTTAAACATTATTGGATCTCCTGAAGAGATTGAGAATACTGCAAAATTGTTGAAAAATGAATTTGAAATGAAAAACCTTAGTGTAACAAAATTTTGGCTCGGCCTGCAGATCAAACATCTAAAGAATGGAATATTTATTCATCAATCAAATTATGTTGAAAAAGTATTGAAAAGATTCAATATGGATAAAGCTCATCCTTTGAGCACACCAATGGTCGTACGATCGCTAAATGCAGAAAATGATCATTTTCACCCGCAAGAAAATAATGAAAAAGTGTTTAGTCCTGAAGTGCCATACTTAAGCGTAATCAGGGCATTATTATATCTTGTAAATAATATAAGACCCGATATCTCATTTGCAGTAAATGTGTTAGCGAGATATAGTTCCAAACCAACCAGAAGGCATTGGAATGGAATTAAACAAGAATTTCGGTATCTCTACAAGACTAGAGATATGGGGTTATACTATCAAAAGGATACAAAATCAAATTTAATTGGATATGCAGATGCTGGATATTTGCTGGATCCACATAAAGTACGATCCCAATCGGGATATGTATTCACCTATTGTGGAGCTGCAATTTCATGGCGATCGACAAAACAAACTCTTACAGTGACATCATCAAATCATGCCGAGCTAATCTCCTTATACGAGATGGGTCGAGAGTGTGTTTGGTTACGATCAATGATTCAAAATATTCAAGAAGAATGTGGACTTGAAAACATCAAAGAAAATCCTACTCCGCTACATGAAAATAATGCGGCATGAATTGCACAAATCAAAGAAGGACATATCAAAGGAGACCGGACTAAACATATTGCACCAAAGTTATTTTCGACACATGACCTACAAAAAAAGGCATAATGGATGTTTGTCAAGTTGGATCAATCGACAATCTGGCAAACCTATTCACAAAATCTTTACCGACAAAGATTTTTGAACAACTCACAAAGAAGATAGGTCTACATCGATTGAAGAACATTCAATGATATCAAAATGAGGAGAAGCGTTATACGCACTGTACTCTTTTTCCCTTAACCGAGTTTTTATCCCAATGGGTTTTTCTTGGTAAGGTTTTTATGAGATAGTACATGGTCCTGAAGTATTAAGTTAATATTGATCATGAAGTATCATACTAATAGCATATAATAAACAATTAATATCCAAGGGGAAGTGTTATGAATAAATAAAGTTATAGATGTTCATTTGAAACTCTTTAGTAACTATATCAAAACCTCTCTTTAATGAAGCATGTTTCATCTCCTCACATTTATCAATGGAATTAAATTAGATGGCTTGTTACTTACATTTTCTACCTATAAATAGAGGATATAAGATTGTCTTCTATATAGAGAAGAAAAGGATATTAATAAAAGATAGCCATCATTATACATTCTCAATATCTTATTTACTTTCTTTATCTTTATTTTATAACATATATTTATTTAATTGTTTTAGTTTAAATAGTAGATGTTTTAGTTTAAATAGCATTATTTATTTTAAAATATGTATATTTATTTACAATATTAGAAAATGATTTTTTTATTTAATTATTGTTTTAAAATAATATAGCGTTCTATTTTGTATTGATTTTAACTAATTAAGTTAAAGTTAGCTTAATATAAAAAAGTAATTAAATATAAAATTACAATGAAAAAAAACTGTCGTGCCACCATCTATTTATTTAGACCAATAATATATTGTAAATTTAATATTTTAATGGGTTGTAAATTGTAACATTTGGTAAACATATTTTTTTATAAAAAAATTATATTAATGAAATTAAATAAAGTTGATTAAATAATAATATTAAAAAGATGAACCATTTCTAATAAAAATATTACTAAAATGGTACAAATAAAATAAGAAAATATTTATAAATAAATTAAAAATAAGAAAAATAAATTAAAAAATAAGAAATTTTATATTTAAATTTCTGATCTATTTAGATAATTTGTAATTATGTAATTTAAAATAATCATTTATTTAAAGTTCTAATCAGTTTTTTAAATTTGTACAGAAAAATAAAAAGCTATCTGGATCTGGATTGTTTGATTAGTGCCTCATTGAGAAATCAAGTTAAAATCGGATTGTATATATAAAGCTTCTAAGTAATATTACTATTATTAGTAAAAAAGGTAAAGAGAGAAAGATTCTCTCTGTGCACCGCGTGAAAGAGAAGAGAAGTTGATTTCTGACAGCCACGTAGAGAGTAAAAAGAGGAGAGAGAAGATTGGGATATTAAACATCAAGTCTGAGGTCTTTTTTTTTTTCCAGCAAAATGAACTGAAATGGGAACATTTGTAGAAAGGAAAGTAGAAACGAATGGGTAAATTTTAGTCATCCGAACACCTGTTCGGAATAAAATTCAAATTAGTTGCAAAATCCATTTAATCCGAATGCCCATCAGTCATCCGAACACGCCGACTATTTATCTAGACAACCACGGTGAGAAGCCTAACAAAAGCAACTAAATTAATGTTTGGGAGCCAAAAGAAATGTCTCAACTAGGGGTGTTCATCGGTTCAGTTTGGTTGAAACTGAATCGAATTTGGCAAACAAAAGTTATAATTTAGTTTTAAAAATAGATTCGAATCGAACTGAAGTTTTATTTTGGTTTATTCAGTTCAAACCGAAATATATTAATTTTTTTATTTAAAACAATTGATTTATAACAAACTAAAATATATTAAAAAATAAACCGGAGTATTAAGAAATAAACTAAGATATTTAGAAATAAATCAAGTATTTAAAGCAATTGATTAAGAAATAAATCGGAGTATCAAAAAATAAACCGGGGTGGTTCCGATCAAATTCATATTATATGAAAGTTCGGTCGGTTCGGTTATTTCGGTTTTGAAAATTTTCAAACCAAACCGAACCGAAGTTATAATTCGGTTTTGAAAAACCAACCGAACCGATTCAATAAACCGAAATAACCAAACCGTTTAAACCGAACTAATTCGGTTTGGTCCAAAACCGATTAAACCGAACCGTTTGAACGTCTCAACAATTTGCAAAAGGTCTCAATATTTCTCATATTTACGATGAAACCCTGCTTTAGATTTGGGGCGTTTAATTTATCAGCGTTATGTGCATTACGTACAAAATTAATCTGCATCCATTACAATATGAAAATAGAAACCTAGATAATGAATTAGAATTCAGGTTCTCGATTCTCCTCCAATCAACTATGCTTTTTTTCCCTAAACAGAGCAATGAATAAAAGTTAAAGTGTTGTTAAGAAAAATACAATAACAGCCAAAAAAAAAAAATCAGAAGTAAGCTAAGAGATTTCTCTAATTTCCAAATTTTCGGGTGTGCGTGCCTCTTCTGGTATCCGTTGCAAATCCCTTGGTGTAGTCAACGTACTAGGCGATCCCTGCCATGATCCTTGTAATGGCGAGATGGCTCTTGGACTCGGACTCATACCTGGAGTCTTAGCAAATGGTGAGCCAAGACATGAACCAAAACTAAACTGTCTTCGCTCTGATGAGCTGAACTGCAACAGATGTAGCCAAGGCGGTGAAATTGACACCAATCCCAACTTCACCAAACCATTTTTGCTTGATGCATGTGGAATGCGGATATATATCCAACAGTACCGTGCAAAATGCTGCTTATTCTCGGTTTAATTCTCCTTATTGATGTTATTAAATGACAACGTATTTTCATATCATGTCAAGAAGAATATATATATTTATTTCTTCCACTCTACTTATAATATTGTATTTTCTTTGGTCTGGAAGTAGCCGTAGATTGCAAGCAGAAGACATTAGTTCTTCTATACGTATTATAGATTACTTCAGAAATACAATATTAGGTGGATCAAATCAACGTGTCATTGGTCTAAATGTCTTCACCCTATGGGAAATCAAGCAATATCACAGGGTTAGATACTTCTATTACAAAGACCAATTAACCATGAAATATGACCGATTAAACGAATTGTCAGTTCATGCAACAGGTAACTTCTTTGATTTCTTCTCTGGAAATGTCCATAGACTAGCAAAAAAAAATTCAATTAATATTAAATTCGAAACAACAAATGAATTTAAAAAATTAGAAAGGACATATTTTTTTGTTCCTGATGATATTTTCCTTCTCCCCACGAGTTCGGATCCCAACTCCCATTTTGAGTTTGGAGCCAGGCCGCCCGATCAGTTTTGATACAAACTTCTTTGTTTTAAGGTTAGAGGCCTAAGTGCCCCGTAACGATTATATTATTAGAAAAAAAAGTATTTACATAATCTAGAGTTTCCAAATATACAGTTTCGATAACGATTATATCACTAGATTGACTCGGATTCTGAATTTCTGATTGAATGGCCAGAATCCAAACTCAAAATGTGTCTGTGTTTTGGGCTCAAGTCAGGATATCCTTCCACACTCTTTTCTTGAAAAATCAAGACTCAAAGTTTCGTTTCTTTCAAAATTAATTGTTAAGTTCAAATTACCAGGAACCAAAACCGAAAACTGTAGGGTGCAAAGTGTAATCTCATAATTAATAGTAACTAGCTAGTGGGTGACAATAGTTTCAACTGCCAAGCTAAGAATGTTACTGGCATTGAAAATATACTTGTTAGTAATATATCACAGATAACAGCAGAAAATGCAAATAACAACATGAATTCCAGAAAGAGATTGCACAATGAAAACTACAATGTTATTAGAAACGACCAATGCCTACATATTATTGAATAATGATGTACAGAAAGCAAACTGTTAGGATAATAAACATAGGTAACATGAACTAAAATAAAAGCTTTAACATGCATCAGGAGCTGCTATTTACATCCTTCGTAAAAAGATAGGCCATTGGTGTGATTCATTGCACAATGATTCTCTCAGAAACAGAGAAAAGCAATCATGCATCATCAGGATCACTACCGCCGACTTGAGAGTCATGAGTTGCCCAGTACTGGCTCCCATCTGGCCCGTACACTTTAAACCTACTCCATAGTTACGTTAATAAGAGATAATCATCCAACGGAACAATAGATGATCCTCAGAATCCTTTTTCCAAACTACTTTGCTCGAATTGAATTAAATATTGAGAAAACCTACCTCTCAAGAATAAATTTCCCTTCTTTGTACTTCTGGCTCTTCTCATGGGCAGCTATCTGTTATTTTAAAATATACTTATTACCTTTTTACAGTCAATCCCATGAAATATTTACGTTTTAGTAAAACAAAATTAAGAGAAAAACATAGCTGATGGTCTTACATATTTCCATCCAACAAGGGATCCACAGCCAACACAGAAAATGTCACAAACAGTGTGCATTCCAGTCGTCATCATCCTGTCCTCTTTTACCCCAGGAGTGACATTCACACTGCCGCCTCAAAAAGAATCGAGCAAACAAATAACAGTTAATGGTTGAATAATTGCTTCCAACCAAACACCAATTAAACAATCAACAAGACTTCATATCCTATGGAAGTTCTAAATATACTGGCTAGGTAACCCAGACCAAGTACAATACCTACAATATGCCATTGGTTTTCTGCATATAGAAAATATCACATTAGACACTAGACAAAACCTCATAAAATTAAGGTGTTTAATAGACTGTAGTATACATATATAAGAGTAGAAGAAGAAACACCAATAATTGGCAGGAAGATGAATCAATTATTGCAGGATTGAGAGAACATGATGATTGATGAAGAAAGGAGACACTTACACCCTGTTGTAGAGATAAGCCTTTCCATGCCTGCAATGGAAGCTCTGATCCCAAAATACAACAAAATAGGAAGGTTATAGTGTGTTTTGCACATCAAGCATATCACTATGCTCCGAGTAATCAGAGAACAAAATATGTTGAAATAGTAAACTTAAAATATCTCAATTAAATCTTAACATGCAAACTTAAAATTTCTAAATGAGGCTCTCAGTACATAATAATGATCCAAATTGCAGACTTAAGAAGAATTTTTACCAAACTCAATAGTAAAAAGGAAAATACTATTTAACTTGAGAAGTCCGGGAGTATGATTTGATCTTTAACCTTGCTTATCACAGTAATCCTAAAAGGGCACACTTTGTTTTACTGGGGTAAATTTGTGTTCAGCTAGTAGCACCATTTTCAACAGAAAAGAAAATCAAGATTACATTATGGTTAGAAGTCTGACACCCCAGCTTCGATTCTCAAACAAAGTGAATTCCAAGAAAATTATTTTGGTTGATTCTTTAAGGATGCCACACAAGAGATTAAAATGGTCACAATTATGATTGCAAAACACTCTCAGGGTTTAATGGACGTGCAAAATGGACGAATTTCCAATAATGGGTGTCGATTGAAGAGGAATAAGAAAAGGAGAAACCTTGGAGATGATGTCATTAACAAGAGCAAAATGGGTACCACAGTGCTTGCAGCTGTATTTCTTCCCTTCTAATTCTATCAGAAACAATTTCCCCATCTTCTCACTTGTCACTCTAATTCCCAATCCCCCTTCCAAAATTCTTCCCTTTCCCTCTATCAATTGAGTGACAGATCGATCTCCCACGCAATTCTCACTTTGATAGATAGATCCCCCTTTTCCAATTGTATCAATGAAGATCAATCAATTGATGGATCGATCGTTTGGTGCTCCGATTGAGTGGTTGTCCTCTTCCGGAGTGCCCCTTTACGATGCTTTCTCTCACCTTTCTTTCAAACTGAGCCACCACTGCCAGCGCCTCAAATACCAAGTACATAAAAGTTCTCAAATACCAAGTAAATACAAGCACGGTATCTCCCCTTTCCGTCCAGGATTAGATAATCAAATACCAAGTAAATAGCAGTTCTAAATTTAGATGGACCTGGTCTATTGTTCTGATCAAGAGATGGTAATGGATATCTCGTATCCCATTAATCCGATCCATACCCATATCCTAGTTCGGGTGGCAATGGATAACTCCCCCAAGTCTCAACCCAACTTATCTAACAGTAAAATTATAGTTTAGTGGGTCAAAATATCAAATCATGATTTAGTATTTTTTTTTATCAGTAGCAGATCGGATCGATATTAGATTCAATGAATCATATGTCATTATTAGATTCTTGGCCAAACTTCTCATATGAATGTATGATTGATACGAAATAGCGATTTTTGAATTAGTAGTTAAGAATAGTGCTAATTCGAATAGTTAGAAAATAGCATTATTTTTGAATTATTCGGGTTAGTAAAAATATCGTTTGGATTGTATTAAAATAACGATGAAGAGAATAAATAAAATAGTGATTAATCTAATCTAATATTTAAACTAATATTATATTACATTTAATATCTAAACTAATATTTTATTTCATTTAATATTTAGACTAATATTATATTACATTTAAACTAATATTTTTCAATACTAATCGAATATTTTATTTAATACTAATCTATTTAAATATTATATTATATTTATTTATTACTAATTTAATATTTTATTTAATACTAATCTATATTTGACTAATATTATATTATATTTATCATTTAGATTAATATTATATTATATTTAATCTATTATTTTATTTAATAATAAAATAAAATTTAAAGTAATATTATATTAATTTAATATTTCAATTAATATTATATTAAATTCAAATTTAAAGTAATATGATATTTTATATTTTATTTACATTAATATTTAAAGAAATATTATATTATATTTTATAATATTTAAAGAAATATTATATTATATTTTATAATATTTTATTTAAAAATAATTTAATCTTATCAGATATTATATTTATTTAATACTAATATAATATTACATTAAATATTTAAATTAATATTATATTATATTTAATATAATATTTTATTTAATATTAATCTAATTTTATAATTTATTTAAAATAATATTATATTTAATTTAATATTTAAAATAATAGTTTATTTAATACTAATATAATATAATATTATATTATATTTAATACTAATCAGATGTTTTATTTAATACTAATTTAATATTTAAACTAACTCTAATTGAGACGAATCAAATATTTTATTAATATCACTAACTCTATAAACTCTATTCTTGCTAACCCAACATTTTTATGTGTTAGCAGAATAGAGCTATTCTTGAGCTAACCCAAATTGCTAATTTATATTTGGATCAATAAGAATTGAGAATAGTGGAGCTAATCCAAAATTTAGCTCTATTCTTGATTGATCCAAACGCAACCTTTAATTTTGTTTGGGGTGGTATGGTAACAAGTATAAAAAATTAATTTGGTGATTTAGTACTTGTGAATGTATATCCATTGTCTTAGTACTGCTGTACATTTATTTTTGTCCAAAGTTGTTCATGCTTTATATATATATATATAGAGAGAGAGAGAAAGATGGGCTATGGTGCATTGCAATACATGGACCCCTATGTGCATTGCACTGCAAATCACGGATTCAAAGTCCAAACGACTGATCCGAACTATTCATCTTATTTTTCATATTAATATTTGCTTGGGGACCAAATTTTACATTTTTTAGAATTTTTTATTATTTATTAAGCAATTTTGAAAGTCGCTGATTGATATCTCCATATTATACCTTATTTACGACCCTAATTTACATTAAAACATGTGCTTTAAAGCCTATAAATGTGGACTTTTACTATGAAATGTGGTACTGCTATACTTTGTTTGGTATTTTGAAGGAAAAAGGGCGAAAAACTGGATCTGACAACTTTTCATACAGCCCGTATGACATCCCCTGCGAGCCGTACAAGATCTACCCAACCACACAGAAGGTTCCACAACAGAGGCAGAAATTCTCCAAGACAAAGCACAGGCGTACGGCCCATATGGGGTCCCCTACAGCCCGTAGGGAGCTAATTGAAAAATCTAGCTGGAATCTGAAATGAGCATAATTTAAGGAAGCCGAAAAGGAAACCCCTATATACGCGATCTGGGGGATTAAAGGAGATTTTTCCTCACCAAAAAAGGGGGGATTCACCACTGGAACTTGGTTAACCTTTCTTGAAGCAAAAGACAAGAGGGAAAAGAGGAAGAGAGGTGAAAAACGCGAGTTTGCAACGGATCTTCGGATTTTCCCACTATTTTGTCATGAACTCTTTTATTTTCTGTTATTTGTGTTATCTTATTAACATGAGTAGCTAATTTACATTCTTTCTAGGATTAAGATGTAGTTTATAGTTTAGTTTTGTTTGCATGCTACTTGGATTTGTGTTGAATGCTTTGTTTTTACTTTGTTTAGTAGTATTTTGATTACTTTATTTGTGGTTGCTTAAATTGATTAGTCATCCCATTAGATGAATGAGCACATCTAAGTGTTAGGAGCCAAGTCTATGACATTTAATCCAATCCAATAAAGTATATGAAGTAGGGTGAAACCAAGGAGTACCCAAAGGGTGAAACTTTCCTTGAGGCGAAAGTCCTTGGATACTTTTAGTAAACCAACAAGTAACTTAGATAAATTAGGTCAAAATGCAAAAGTTGAGGTTTAACGCATCTAAGAGGGAAGTATTTGAGTCCGGTAATTGGGTACTATGCTAAAATGCAAAAGTTGAGGTTAGGTATCTAGATCTGGTCGATAGAAACCCTAAACATCAGTTTCAGCATAGAAAATAGTAGCATCAACATTAACTTGGGGTTCCATACGGACCGTACGAGTATTTGTACAGGCAGTATGCCTCAGGATTGAACAGAAATGAAATCTGAACCCTGGAAACGCCTTTTTATCAAGTGAAAACAACTTTAATTCTTTTTATTGCTTTTTAAACTTGTCATAAATCATTAGAATTGTTAGAATTAAACCAAACCAATTTCTCTCACTTCTAGAATCTCAAGTTAATTTAGGATAAGTCCGGTTATTTTCTTCTATCCCTGTGGATCGATACCTGAGCATACTCATCAATAGGATAGTATACTTGCTATCTGATTTGACATAGTGTAACAAAGGTTTAAAATGTATAGTTTGCTATACTGAAGCTTTGTAGCATATATTCTGTGCAAACACTGATCTGATGGTCCAGAAAATTTTATTGTTTTTTACTGTTCACAGCAAAACAGCAATTTTAAAAAATGCTTAATAAATAGTAATAAAATTCCAAAAAATGTCAAATTTGGTCTCCAAGCACATTTCAATATGGATTAAACATCTAACGGTTTGGATCGGTCGTTTGGACTTTGAATCCATGATTTATAGTGCAATACACAAAGAGGTCCATACATTGCAATGCATCATAGCCCATCTCTCTCTCTCTATATATATATAGAGAGAGAGTGACTAATATGCATTCATAAGCACTTCGGCCGAAGTGCTTATGGTCCAAATTTGATTTTTCAAAATCCAAACGGTCGATCTGAACTATTCATCTTGTTCTCCATATTAATATGTGCTTGGAGACCAAATTTTATATTTTTTCTGAATTTTTTTACTATTTATTAAGTATTTTACAAAATTGTTGATCCAATGGTAGCTTAACAAAACATTAAAATCAGCAGCTACCGTTTGATCAATAATTTTGTAAAATACTTACTAAATAGTAAAAAAATTCAGAAAAATATAAAATTTGGTCTCCAAGCACATATTAATATGGAGAACAAGATGAACGGTTCAGATCGATCGTTTGGATTTTGAAAAATCAAATTTGGACTGTAAGCACTTTCGGCCGAAGTGCTTACGAATGCATATTAGTCACTCTATATATATATATAGAGAGAGAGAGAGATAGGCTATGGTGCACTGCAATGTATAGGCCATGGTGTGCATTGGACCATAAATTATCGATTCAAAGTTCAAATGACCGATCCAAACCGTTCATCTTGTTCTCCATATTAATATGTACTTGGAGACCAAATTTTACATTTTTTAGAATTTTTTTACTATTTATTAAGCCACTTTGAAAATCGCTGATCCAACGGTGACTGTTTGGAACAGTAAAATCAGAGGCCGCCGTTGGATCAGCGATTTTCAAAGTGGCTTAATAAATAGTAAAAAAATTCCAAAAAATGTAAAATTTTGTTTCCAAGCACATATTAATATGGAGAACAAGATGAATGGTTTGGATCGGTTATTTGGACTTTGAATCGGTAATTTATGATCCAATGCACACCATAACCTATGCATTGCAGTGCACCATAGCCCATCTCTCTCTCTCTATATATATATATATTTGCATATAATTGGTACATTTTTTTTTCTTTTCCTTTTTTTCAAGATTGCTGGGCTGGATGTTACACTCTATAAAGTTCCTTTTTTTTTTAAGCTAGCATCAGCCGTGATATTTCATAACATTCACAACTATTACATAATTAGTTGGTTAATTATAATTTGTTAATCTGGACATTATGATTTATAACATTCTTTGAATGTCATATATCATCACGTTTTTCTAATATATTGAATTTCAGCAAAATTCTTTTCAATTGGCAATGTTTTATTTATTTATTTAGGAAGCTGATAATTGTACCCAAATAAAATATCCGTGTGCGTCCCTCAGCCTTCTAGAATATCAGTGACAAACTGAGCATGTTTTACTTCATACAGTGCAATAACAGTACGAATCTTTATTTATTGTATAGCCTTTCACTCCATGAAGTGAAAAATAATATGTTCAAAAAGTTAACAAAAGTAACGCCAATTGTAGCGAAACAGTCGTATAATTTAAACATGTAAACGAAAGCATTTAATCAACTACATTCTAGTGTTTAACTTTCATTGTAAAGTTAAATTTTAATTTTTTTTTTAAAAAGACGAATCCCCAAATTCGTCCCCGAACACAAATTTTTCTTAAACATTCTAGATGTTGACAGCTCTAAGTTTCAACCAATCCTCAAACGTGTCCCTGAGCACAAATTAACAACTCTAAATTTGTACCAATTCTCGAGCGCATCTGTTGGGTTTCGAATACCACTTTTAGGGTTTCGCGGTAACCAAAACCCGTTTAGGCTTAAGGTGCGGAATGACCGTAGAACAAAAATTTCTATAGCCAACTTAAGCTTAGGATTAAACGGGGTATGTCAGGAAACTTTCCAAGGCGGTCCGCCTTCAGTATTCCTTTGGCATCAAAACCCAATTTAATCATTTTACAGATCTACTCCATGATTGATTTCTAAAACTTTAATCTACTTACCAATTAAATAGATTAATATAACATATTTATACCTTGTTTCCAAATCGCAGTTGGATTGCAGACCGAGCGTGTAGAGCTACATCACGTAAGGAATCGACTCGTCTCAGAGCATCGGACGTCTGATGTCTCTATCGATTATCCACCAGGACTAACCAGAGAGCGGTTAATTTCTTCTGTCAGAAATACCGTAAACCGCAGAATTCTGCAAAAACACTATTCATGGGGAAAAGACGAAAACCCGTAAACACGAATTTTCAGTTACTCAGTTTCATCAAATGAGCAAAACTGACATACCGCTAAATTCGGTAAAACACTATTCATCGATCCCGTAAATATACTCCACAACAACCCGCAAGATTATACGTCAACTACGTATAACTTTCTTTTCTCAATCGAAACACTATTTGGGAGAGAAACTGAGAAAAAGAGAAAATACCGATTCGATTCTGCACGAAACGATACAAGTGAATTAGTATCTTAATCCTGTCATGCACCCTTCTATTTATAGCCTCTAAAATGGTGTGAAAAGACCAAAATACCCCTATGACAAGGCATGCCACCTAGGGGGTGAGGTGTCATGTGGATAAGATCGATGATGTGTCATCTGGATAGGATCGATGACATGTCATGCGGATAAGCACGAATCTGAAAAGACCCGAATGCCCTCGGCCCGAACACAAATAATGCTCGTATAATTATTCTGAACAATTATATTTCTTACGGTTGTTTGTTTCGGTATCGATGACGTGTCATCTGGATAGGATCGATGACATGTCATGCGGATAAGCACGAATCTGAAAAGACTCGAATGCCCTCGGCCCGAACACAAACAATGCTCGTATAATTATTCTGAACAATTATATATATATTTTTCTTGCAGTTTGTTGTTTCGGTAATTTATACAACGTGTCCTGCACATTTATAAATTAACCGGTTAACTTTTATACAACGTGTCACACACGTTTATAAATTAACCAATGTTTTTGCTTGTTATTTTTACATAACATTTATAATTTAATTATAACACGTATAATTAATTACAACCATCTTACTATTGATTATAACCAATTTATAATCAATCACAATAAGATTCTCCGATTAACTCCTATATGATATGACCCAATAGGATCTGTGTTATGTTGGTAAATAAAGTTAAAACTGTTTTAACTTCTATAATCATGGGTGGCGTCTGGCAACACATCATGACCATCCAATTACACAGATGATGCTGTACAGTACAATATCACGATCCAATAAACAATTTAATTGTGTCTGTTCTTCTGTCTCATAGCTATCAGATTAGTTTCAAGGTAGATGTGTGTCATTCTTTTAAACTTAATATTTTCTTGATATTGAGCAGATTATCAAATATAATTACTCTTGTAATCATACCGCGTACTGATAATCTTACTCTACCAAGGGGCCCAGTGATGCTATAGCTCGTATAAAATACGAGGGACAAATAGTATTCTGCTAGAAACACAAATAGCACAACAAGCGTCTTCATCCTTTCGACAACGAGGCACACTACCGGGCAAGCCGGACATCAACCCTAGGGAGTACGCGAATGCCATAACCTTGAGAAGCAGCACAGAATACGAAGGACCAAAGATGCTGAGCATAGAAGAGCAACAATAATACAAGGTGATTGAAGAGCAACAAGCCGGTCCTTGGTCCATGGTAATAAAAGATGATTGAAGATTTTGATGTATAGCTTATTATATCTTTTTAAAATTGGCGCGCGTCCAGAAATCCATCTAAGTACTTATTTTGGCCATATTCCAAACCGTGTGTTCGCAGTGGGCATTTTTCTTCAGTTTTGCACGAATTTTGATGTATAGCTTATTATACCTTTTTAAAATTGGCGCGCGTCCAGAAATCCATTTAAGTACTTATTTTGCCCATATTCCAAACTGTGTGTTCGCGGTGGGCATTTTTCTTCGGTTTTTCTTCATTTTTCTTCATTTCCTGTAAGTTAAAACCAAGCAAACGCAGTAACTTGATCTTAGATGTAATGTATTCACTTTATATTCAAAATACAAGATATTTGGTGTTATTTCGTGATAAAAATCAGATCGAATATGTATATAATTTAGGCCTATCAAATTCCCCCAAGCTTGAACATTGCTTGTCCCCAAGCAACATCTAAACTTAAACTACAATTCAATCTCTACTTTAACCTCATATCAAGTATATTTCTTCAATTGAAAAATTTGTATGACCTTGACAAAATTTAAAAATCTCAATGTAAATTGTTACAAATCTAAAGTTCAACCCTTGGCTAATTATGCTTCACCCCACAATTTGCTTACTCTAACTTTCATTTCCTAAAGACATAGAATTTGTAAAATTTGGACATCTAAATTCATACCAGAAAATGCATTCTTATTTGTGGAAATTCTTTTAAAAATCCCCCCAAGCTTGAATCAAACTTAGGTTAGAAAGTAGTGGATTTCGTGTGTTGATACATGCAAAAGTTTTGAAAATTTTTCGAGCTCAAAGGCATCCCGTGGGATTGTGCCAGTACTCTTTTTTTTTTTCTTATTACTTTGGGAGATGAGCTCAAAGGCATCCCGTAGGATTTATTGTGCCAGTACTCTTATTTATCTCCGTCTTTTCTTTTGTTTCACTTTTTTTTTTCATTTGCATATATCATGAATACACACATCCCTAGGCATTAAATCATACCCATGGATATCCCAACCTTTCTAAATCTATTTTTCACAAACAAGTTGCATTTTTAAAATAAATTTAAATCGTAAATTTTCGTTTTCATAAATCTTTATTTCCACAAAGTTTTTCGCCAAATTATATGGTTATTTCAAATTATTCCAAGGGTATTACTAAAAACTCGTTAAAATTCGCATCAAAATCTCTAATTTCCATCAATCACTCAAATTTATCAAAGGTTTTATTTTTGCCAACTTTTAACACAAAAACTAAACATGATTTTATACTTTATGCATTTTCAAACAATTAAGTTCAATTATGCAAGACTCTATTTTTAATAACCTCGTAAAACATCTTGACAAATTCGTAATTTCAATCATTTAAGTTCAAAATCACAAATCCTATTCATGGTCAAGTAAAAATCAAGGTTATAAATCCTAAAATTTTAAAAATAAACATGCATGCAAGATACAATTTCTTCCCATACCCCCAAGCTTAAATTAAGCATTGTCCCAAATGCGTAAAAATAAACAAAAGTAAATAGGAAGAAACATGAACTACTCTATTGGCGGAAGGTGGCGGTGGTGCGCGCGACCTCAATGCTTGGATGGAGGATCGGGAGGACGGCCTCCCCATTGCTTTGTTTTGTTCAACTTCTTCTTCTCGCTCCTGTTTTTGCAATTTTCCATCAATTTCATGAATTTTGCTTTTGGGAGCCAAACTTGTTTTATCTTGTTGACTTCTCGAGGTTTGTCGGTTTCAGATGTTGCCACCGACTTCTTTTGAACAAATTCTTTATTAACCTGTGAAATTTCTATCATGCAAACTGAATTTTTGTTAAGAGGTATCAATGGCTTATGAAAATAAAATTTTTCTTTTTTCTTCCCAACGGAGAAAGAAAGCTCCCCCTCTTTGACTTTGATGTTTGCACCTGCAGTTGCTAAGAAAGCTCGACCTAATAGAACGGCCGATTGATCATCTGTTTCAATGACAACAAAATCAGCAGGAATCTTAATCTTACCAATTTTCACAACCACATTTTTCAAAATACCAAGTGGAGATCGTGTCGTCCCGTCAGCAAGAGTTAGTGTCATATTGGTTGGTTCTAAATTACCCGACTCAAGCTTGTCATAAACCAATTTAGGCATGAGACTGACACTTGCCCCTAAATCACACATTGCATTTTCAATTCTAGTTGTGTTTATAGAGCAAGGTATCGAGAAACTACCCGGATCTTTCATTTTAGGGGGTAAATCGGTAGAAAAGATTGCGCTACATTTTTCATCTAATATCACATGTTTACTTTCCTCCATGATACGCTTTTTGGTCAAAATTTGTTGTTGGTCCAGTTTATTCTTCATTAACCTTTGAGGAAAAGGTACAAACCTGAGTGGAGGAATATACTTAGGAGTTTCAATAAATTTTACCTTGGCCGGGTTGGAATTACCCGGTTCTTGAGATTGATTCGATGTCGGTGTGTTTGCATTGAGAGGAGCCGAAGGCGGTTGTGTCTCCTTTGGTGGTTGTTGTTGCTCTTCTATGCTCAGCATCTTTGGTATTTTGTATTCTATGCTGCTTCTCAAGGTTATGGCATTCGCGTACTCCCTAGGGTTGATGTCCGGCTTGCCCGGTAGTGTTCCTTGTTGACGGAAGGACGAAGACGCTTGTTGTGCTATTTGTGTTTCTAGCATTGAGGTCTTCGTGTCTAAGAACTCAAACTTCTTCTTCAAGTCCCTCAAGGCATCCGAAACATCTATGTTGGTGTTTCTTTGGTAATTGATATACTCGTCTTGTCTCTTAATGCTCTCTTTGTGAGAGAGTGCAAGGTCTTCAATCATCTTTTCTAATTTGGAGTTTTGAGAAGGACCTTGGTATGAGTTCTGATTTGACCGGTATTGGTTAGAATTACTTTGAAATTGGTTGGAGTTGTCATTCTCGGTCCTCCACTTGAAGTTAGGATGATTCCACCTATTGTTAGGATTGTAAGAGTTTGTATTGAAATTATCGGTTTGCCTAACCTCATTGTAGATCGGGTCATTCCTCTTATCGCCCTGATTGTAGAACATGGCGTTTGCTTGCTCTATCTCGTCGCCTTCAATAAGGACTTGGCAATCGGCGGTGATATGAGTTGCCTCTCCACATATGCCGCATGGAGCTTTCTTCATCACGGATTTGACGTTATGCATTTGTGCTATTTGGTGTTGTAAGGCCTCCATTTGTGCTCGCAAGGCAGTAACCTCATCGACTTTCATGAGACCCAGTGTGGTTTGGGCTCGCCCCCCTCGCTCGGCTGTCCACTCCCGTTGGTTGATTGCCATATCCTCAATCATTGCCATGTCTTGTGCCGGGTCCATTCGTGACATGTTTCCCCCTGCAGCTGAATTTAAATGAGTTTTAGTAGCTATTGTGCAACCTCCATAAAAAAATTGAAAGAGCAACCACATGTCAAGGACCAAGGTTAGGGGATAAGCGTTGGAGCTCCGCCCATCGATCCCATGCCTCGGTTAGAGATTCCCCCTCGGCTTGTTTGAATGTCGTGATCTTCGTCCGGAAATGTTGGGTTTTGGATGGAGGAAAGTATTTTCCTAGAAATAACTTCTCCATGTTATCCCATGTTTCGATGTGGTCCCGGTTGACGGTCCTTAGCCATGTTCGCGCGTTGTCTCGAAGAGACAAGTGGAAGCATTTGAGTTTAAGGTTGTCTAGATCATCTCCTTCTCGCGCGAAGGTGCCACAATGTTCTTCGAAAACCGCCAAATGAGCATGGGGATCTTCATTTAGGGCTCCTCCGAACTGGTTCTGTCCCAATAGGTGGATGAGAGAGGGCTTGATGTCGCGTGGATCTTGGCCATGAGGAATGAAACCAAAGCGGGGGCCTTGTTGATGGTTACGGCCATTTCTGTTGTTGTTGTTGGTCCTATGGTGAGATTGTTCATCATGGTGGGATCCATGTTGGGATTGGTTGTCTTCGTTTTCCATGCTTCTATGTTCTTCTTCTTCTTCTTCTTCTACAATTTTGGAAAAAGGAGTTCTTCCGGTGCTAATAGAATGCTTCAAAAAGAACCAAGATTAGGTACCAAACAAAAAGAAAATAAAAATCTGAAATAAATTTGTAAAGTAAAAACTTAGAATTAAACTATACTCCCCGGCAACGGCGCCAAAAACTTGATGCGCACAAAAACGTATGCACAAAGTTTCAGTACAATAAGATGTACCTTTTAAACCTTTAACACGCGTTTGAGTTAAATTGCAAGTGCACAATTCTATCAAAGTAGTATTTTAGGTATCGATCCACAGGGAGTACGATAAAAACTTAGTTCAAACTTTAGTAATAAATTTCAGAAAATAAAATAAAGTAAAGTGCAATAAAAGTAAATTGGGGGGTTTGGTCTAACAATTCCTAAGGTTGGGTTCAATACCCAAGAGAAAGGAGTTTGAAACAATAATTGTAAATAAAAGTAAAAGAAAGAAATTGGTTTGCTTTCAAGATTTAGAGATCTAGGGGTCTTTGGTCTACAATTCCTTGCTAACTCTATTAATTCGGTATTTGTTTGAATTCATGTATGATTTGATGAGGTTTCTAACCTAATATGTTATTAAGGGTTACTTTCGTAAATTAATAACGTGCCTAGGTAACTCGAACTTCTCAATGAAGTTCCCCACCTAGCTACCTAGACCTATAAGCTCTTGTTAGTCTCTCCTCTCCTCAAATATTGGTACTTCGCAATTAAGTCCATCATACCAATACCCGATTTGAATTGAGATGTCCTAATTAGGGTTTGACTTCACGATTAGGTTCTTCACCAAATTCCTAACCTTAATTTCTATATTTCCGGCTTAGATTAAATTGGTTACAATCTTAACCTAAACCTAAGGTATTTGCATTCATAATTTGGTACTATCCTATTGATCACAGTCAATTTTGATTCTTTCGAATTCAAAACGGGATACTACAATTCAAGTACTAATTATGTAATTAACACAAATTATTAAATCACAGAAATTAACATCAAATCTCATAAAACAATCATAATAAAAACAAATAACCGAATAAAATAGAATTAAACAAGTTCATGCATTGACCTAAACCCCTAGAGAGAGATCTACTCCCTCATGGAGAGATCCATTACAAAAGTTGGCAAAAGTAAGAAGAAATGAAATAAAGAAATGATGACACCCTTTATTTGATCAAAGCCCTCAATCTTGCCGACTTCTTGCTTAGGAAACCCTTCTTCTCCTTGCTTAAAAGTTTTCCTTACTTCAGAATTTATCGCTATGTGTGTAGAGAGAATGAAAGAATGAATGGGAAGAGATAGAGAGGAGATGTGATAGAGAGGATGGATTGGATGGGAAGAGATAGAGAGATGAGATGGGAAGAGATAATATGAGATCCCCCCTTTTATAGCCAAGGATCATGTCCAATTAAGAGCCTAGGAAGTGGAGTTAGTGGGTGTTATATTTGGATTGTTTTTCAGGATTGTCTTGTCCACATGTGGCTGTCAAAACACGTCCATGATGCACCAAAAATAGAAAAACTGTCAAAAACGTGTAATTTTGGCTTTCTGCGGGTGCTCCGAGCCGCACTGCGGGTGGACTGATCCGCACTGAGAAAAATTTTAGTTTTTAGTTTCTCATGTTGTAGATCTTCTCGCTAGCTTTCCAAAAAGTGGTCATAAGCCTTAATCGGAGTTACGAGTCAAAAGTTATGACCATTTTAAGTTCAGACTCTATTTTTGGCTGACTGCTACAGTGCGTCCGCACTGCAATCCGCATTGCTACAGTACCATCCGCACTGGGATCCGCACTGCTACAGTATCATCCGCACTGCGTCCTCACAATCCGCACTGCAGATGCATCGAGATCCGCACTAGGCTCGGACTTTTCCTGTGCGACCAGAGTGCAGCTGCATCGAGATCCGTGCATCCGCACGGATTTTGATGTATAGCTTATTATACCTTTTTAAAATTGGCGCGCGTCCACAAATCCATCTAAGTACTTATTTTGGCCATATTCCAAACCGTGTGTTCGCAGTGGGTATTTTTCTTCGATTTTTCTTCATTTTTCTTCATTTCCTGTAAGTTAAAACTAAGCAAACGCAGTAACTTGATCCTAGGTGTAATCTATTCACTTTATATTCAAAATACAAGATATTTGGTGTTATTTCGTGATAAAAATCAGATCGAATATGTATATAATTTAGGCCTATCATATTCTTGGTAAACTATCACTTCCTCAGCTAAGCTATACATATGGAAAAGCTACCGTTATGACTGTTTTTTACGGACAGCGGTGGATAACAATCACACATACATATTTCTCAGTGGGAATGATAAATACCTCATACTTTAGAACGTGACACTGAATGAAAACATAAATGACACGAACACAATTCTATTTAATGTTTCATTCGAGGTCTGTCAAATACCATGTTCCTAGAACATGTATCTATGTGATTAAAATGACATCTCGTGTCAGGTGGTTTGTAAAACTTAACCATCTTTTAATCCACATACTAACCTTATAGCGGTAATTAGTGTTCCTGCTAATTACCTTGGTCAGTGACCTTTTAAGATTAAGAGTATATATCATTTATATTATGGAATTTCACAATTTCAGTCATGAACTCGAAATGATCCATAAATACAATAATACTCAAGGCAACAAAATGATATTAATCATCCAATTCATGAACAAAGTTTTATGATATATTATCGTACTATTGACTTCTAGATTATTACAAACTAATAGCATCTCCCAGCACAAATTTTTTCCATACATTCTAGAATGATTACAATTTTGAATTTCTAAGCATGCAAACATTTATTAAATAACAATGAAAATAGTACTTCAAAACAATAATTCTTACCAAATTCATCAATTATTTTAAGTTATCAAAATTACAACTTTTCCCAACAATAACAATTTCTAAGCATGCAAACCATTATTAAATAGCAATAAAACTATTACTTTGAAACAATCATTCTTACCAAACTCATCAATTATTTTAAGTTGTCAAAATTACAACTTTTCACAATAGTAACAATTTGTAACCAAGCAAACCTCTATTAAATAACAATAAAACTGCTACATTGAATGCTTCGAGCACATATTAAAAAAAAATGAAAAATTTCCAATGTGCCTATCTAAATTTTAGAAATAGCCAATTTTCCCATTAAAATACCATAATATCCAATATCCCCATACAAATTTAATATTCTTTCTTTTATCTCCTTTTAACTATTTAACATTATACTTAATTATTTTAAAAATTAAAATGACTAATATACCCTCAAATTTCAACTAGACATGGCCATTTCGTGCCTATCACAGTGAGGACTCACACACCATTGTTGAGAATGGTTTTTTAATCTCTCCCTCTCTTTCGTGTTCGCATTTCCATTCTCATTGTTATCTTAATTAATTTGAGGATAGTTAATGTTTGATTGGTGCCTACAAATGAAGTAATTTTATATTCTGAAATGGCTCATCCTTATCTAAGTCAATACTCTGTTTCGTTCATTTATTCTAAAGCAAAACATTTCTTTCTCACAAATGTAGCATTGAAATTAGGATATATAGCAACAGATATACTAAAACAATAAACAAGCTATTACTATTAGGATCTGTTTATGGTTGCATAAATTGGTCGCTTACAGTTGCACTTCAACGTGTTTGGTATTGCAACAATCTGACCAGTAAGTTTCATGTCTTTCTCCGCCTCCTAGCTGGCATGACAATGATCTGAGATGACAATGTTTACCCGACTTCCCTCAATACCCGGCTATGGGCCCACATAGCAAACAATACCAGGCTTGCCAGGGACTACAACAAATATTACCTTAGATATATCACATAATTACTCACAAGGTCGATTCTTTAAGCATCAATTTTAAATTTGATTTTAGATCAGAAGTTGAATTCCTTAATGAATCAGGTTTCTTTATAACTAATTTTCTCATAGGCCGTTGTTTGAGCTAATTTTAATTTAATCCATTTTCAAGTTGACTTCGTCTTATATATTCAAGGATGGTGTTGGCATCGAGGGATGTTTGTAAGTTAATTTTTGTGGAAAAACATTGATGATGTAATTTTCATTTTCATTTTGACTGCTACCAATACATACAATGCTGCAACTTTTTTCTTCTTGCGGAGAAATGCCCATAGAAAAAACTTAAAAAGACAATAAGATAGCTACGTAATTCTCTAATCCAAAATTGATTCCCATTTTAAAGATTGGATATGTGAACTCAACTTTTATTTTATTTAACGGGGACAAGAGGAGAGAAAGAGTATCGAGATAATGAGGAAGATAGATGAATTTGAGGAAGGAAGAGGACATTTAGAATTAATGGACATGTCCATTTAAAATTAGAGGGTATATTGGTTAATTTAACATTTAAAATAATTAAATAAAATGTTAAATAGTTAAAAGGAGATAAAATAAATAATTATAAATTTGTATGGGTATATTGGATATTATGATATTTTGATGGGAAAATTGGCTATTTCAAAGATTTAGATGGGTACATTGGAAATTTTTCCTAAAAAAAATTTATCACATAAACAATGTAAATTTAGCTCGTTATCCACCATATGTAAACAATTAACTATAATAATTTAGAAACATTAAAAGCTAAACTACATAACATTGAAAGCTAACTCATAATTTCTGTATTTAGACCATTCACTATAACAAATTAGAAGCATTGAAAGCTAACGTAAATACCATTAAAATCTAATTAATACTCCCCCTTTTAAACCATTAACTATAACAAATTAGAAGCATTCAAAACTAACGAACAAACCATATAAATCTATTCACTTCATAATTTAAACATCAAATAACAAACAAAAGTAAGGAATAAAAATATTCAGTAAAAAATGCTCAAATTTATTATGCTGTAAGGTTTGAAACATCGATCAACGATGGAAAGTATGAAGATGAAGACAATAGAGAGAGAAGAAACGAAGCAGAAACAAAATAGAGCTTCAAAATGAACTCTTTTTTTAGTTATTAAATATCAAAACAGTTAATTTCCATCATTAAAATTTATGCTTATCATTAAAATTAGAACCAATTCCCGAATTAGTTCCCAAACTAATCATTATAACTTGTACTTTAAAGTACACTAAAGTACTTTAAAGTACTTATAACTAGTTTAACTAGTTAAAGTACTTAAGTAGTTAACAAATGATTAGAGGACTGTTAACAAGCTAGTGGACTAGCTCAGGAATTGGTAATTACAACTGCTCCTAACAAACTGTCTACAAAATTAAAACAAAGTACAAAAAACATACAAAACTAACGTTTAAAACAATCAAAGTAAAACAACAATGCATTAAAATAGCGATGCATTAATTAATGATAAATTAATAAATTATTGTTATTAACGAATAGTTAATTAGTTCGGAAACAAGCTCGGATACCAGAACATTTCTCTTTTATTTATTATCATATTAATAAAAATTTCGGAGAAGGTGTAAGGCCTTCGCTCAGCACGTCGGAGAAGATATTGAGGTTTGAATATAACATCCAAGGAGATTCGAATAGGTGGCAAATCCATCTTGAGTGAATGGAGTCAATCAGATTATTTATTTTAAAAATATAATATTTAGATATAATTTTATTTTATAGTTTAGACTTTAGAGTAAAATGTTATGTGTAACAGAATATTGATTCTCATTAGATTTGCCTCCGTTTCTGATTTAAATTAATGATAAAATCATCAATTAAGATTTTTATTATTATTAAACATTACTGGGAAATAATTAATTTTTAAATTTTGATAGAAACCAGATGATCTTTAAAGAACGAGAGAGAATGAATCAAATAATTTTTAGGAACAAGATACAATCAATAAATGTTTTTTTAGAAAAGAAATAGAATGAATCAATCAAATGTTTTTTTTTCTAGAATCCATATAGAATGAATCAAATATATAAATTTCTAACATGTCGAAAATCCATCTCGTTGTCGCACCGTAGAAAGTCATAAAATTGAGAGGTACGTGCCTACATGGTAGCGGTTGCAAATTATGTTCTTTGTTTTTCTCAGATTTTCAAGTTGTAGAGATCAAATGTAAATAAAGGTAAATATATGACATATGAAGTCCTTAAGAGCATCTATATCTGTGAAACTCTTGAAATTTCTAAATAATTGTTAACTAAAATTTAGAAATTTTGTCTTCGAAAGTTTCTAAGTCTCCACATCTCTGAAATTAAAATTAGAGTTTTTTAATTGCCACATCAGCAAATAAATTACAAGAGAAAATAATTTCAGCGAATTATTTGGCTACGTTAGAGTTTATAAATGGTTTTTTATTAAGAAACTTTAGAACAAAGTTATTAAATAAGAAACTCATCTGTATTCCTGAAACTGATTTAGAAACTGCCACATCATATTATAAACTCTAAGAATTTCAGAGATGTAGATGCTCTAATTTTACACCACTGTAACATTTTATTCTAAATTAAAAAAAAAATCAAGTATAATTAAAAAAAATGAAAATGAACGAGGACCAATTTGACCCCATTCAAGCCGCCTTTGCTGCTCATCCTTCTTCGCCTGGTGGTAGGTGTGGAAGGTGGCGCGGTTGGTAAAGGAGAAAAAGAGTACCTACTACACAAAAAGGCTATAAACCTTACACAGTGTCAGAGAGCGTTGGTGCATCTCCAATTTCAAAAATCCGAATCTATCGGATTCCAGAATCTACTGATGGAGGCCTCTACGCTCACCTCTCCTTCGCGCGCTGTTCTCTCTAAACCTGCTTCGTCCCGCATTCTCTCTCACTGCATCTCGCCTAAATCTGTCTCGTTCTCCCTGTAAGATAACCAATCCATTTGTGAAATTTGGTTTATTTGCATTTTAGTTTCCAAATTCAGTACGGATTTGATCACAATTTCATTTTTTTTAAGATATTCCTTATTCAATTAAGTATACAAGTCAGAGTAGTAAGGAAAGTTTCTATCTTTTCTTTAAGTTTTGTGAAAATTACATAATGTGGTTTGTGCAGGAAAGTTTAATTTCTGTGAAAAATTAAATGTTTTTTAAAAGTTAGAATTTCTATGCATAATTAAAATTGTGCTTGGCGCAGATCTTGGGAGAAGAGGATAAACCTTGTATCAACGAGAGTCATGGCAAGTTCACAAAATGGTACCGAACCGATTGTACCAGTTGATGATTCGATCAACCCGAGGGTGAAATCTCTGAAACCATCAAAGACTATGGCAATTACAGATCATGCAACTGCACTTGTACAAGCTGGAGTTCCTGTAATCCGACTTGCAGCTGGTGAGCCTGATTTTGACACACCTGCTGCCATCAGTGAGGTAATTACTGTAAATTCTTTGTCCAATTTTGGGTAATTTATTCAATCTAATTGGGGAAAGTAATTTGACTTGCAATAGCTTACATTATGACGTGTACAGAAATAGTTCCAAAAACTAACCTTAATTTTTAATTTCTTTTTGATATTTTCCTCCTATCTATTTTTGGAGAAGATACAGTTTTCTTTGCTGTGTTTTTTTATTTGTTATTAAGAACTCTTTTTGTGTGTTTTCTCAGGCTGGTATCAATGCAATAAGGGAAGGTCACACAAGGTACACTCCAAACACCGGTACAATTGAGCTGAGAAAGGCTATTTGCCATAAACTCAAAGGTAAATTTCTATACTTTATGTTAGGGTAAAAGTAGTCCTATACTAATAACATTTTGCTCCAAATAAAAACAATTCGGTGTAGTTGTAGTGACCTTTGTTTTTAATTCCTCCAGCATTTAACATAATTATGTATTATGTGAAATATCAGAGGAAAATGGGTTGGACTACATGCCAGATCAGATAATGGTTAGTAATGGTGCCAAACAGTGTATTATGCAAGCGGTATTAGCTGTTTGCTCACCTGGCGATGAGGTAAATTTTTCTGTTACATTTTTTTTTCTTATAAAAGTGGATATAAATTACGAAGTGTTTCAAGGAGCTAAATGCCAACCCACTGGTACCACTCCCTGATACAGTATTCAGGACATATTACAATATTTTCTGTTACATTTAATATTCAATCAATTGTAGCATTTGTCATAGTTTCATGAACGCCCTATAAGCTTTAGAGAGGGGAAGTGCTTTCAGTTGAGAAAAAACACCATATTTCCATCTCACAACTATTTCCCATCAAAATAGACCTTTACTCTATATGACCCTTTTTAAATGTGCACCTTATTTATGTATGTCTTTGCTAATAATGTCACATCCATTAGTGACTCTTTTAAAGTTCATATTGTGTATATCTTCCTACAGCATTATCATAGTTCAGACTCTATTGCAAACACACAAAGGAACCAATTGGAATTAATACTGTAAAGAATCTATGCTTTGCATATATATTAAAAATAAATGATCTAAAATACTGTTGTAGTCTTGACTAAAATAGAAATAAATAATTCTTTTTTCTGTTAATCCTCACTGGTTTTCTTTAGGAATTTATATAGGTATTGAATGCCTTTTGCAAAAAATACCAAGTATCTATATTTTAATCATCAAAAGATGAAAATGCCGAATCTTCTAGGGTTTGATCTGAAAATTGTTCTTTCTTAACTTTTTGTAGGTTTTGATCCCTGCCCCATTTTGGGTGAGCTATCCAGAAATGGCCCGGTTAGCGGATGCTGAACCTGTTATCCTCCCCACTGACATATCTGACAATTTTTTGCTCAATCCTGAATTACTCGCCTCAAAAATAAATGAAAAATCAAGGCTTCTTATTCTCTGCTCACCTTCAAATCCTACTGGTTCAGTATACCCAAAAGAGCTTCTAGAACAAATTGCTGATATTGTCAGGAAATACCCCAGACTTCTGGTAAGTTCCTTGATGGTTCTTTATTCTTCTGGTAATTTCTAATATATAGTTAATGGTGCATTTAATGTTTGTCATGAAAACAATCAAATATAAGTGTTACATCATCTTGAACTTAATAGGTATTGTCTGATGAGATATACGAGCACATTATATATTCACCAGCTAAACACACCAGCTTTGCATCTTTGCCAGGGATGTACGACAGAACTTTGACTGTCAACGGATTTTCAAAGGTTAGTATTTAAATTTTGATAGTTAACATGTCAAACTATGGGTTCATTGCTGACACACTTATTTGGTTTTGTAACCTGATATAACAGAAAAGGATGGCAAATAGGATGCATGAAATTTTATATTAACCCAATAGGAATGTCTTGTATCATGATATCGTCAATATGTATCTGGGGGCAGATTTGTCTTGTGTAGTATTACGACATATTTGTTTTATTTTGTAGGCATTTGCAATGACGGGTTGGAGGCTCGGATATCTTGCATGCCCGAAACATTTTCTTTCTGCATGTGCAAAAATTCAAAGTCAGGTACCTCCTCTCTCTCTTTCTCTGTTACTGCTGTCAAATTGGGTCCAATGAGTGGTATGGACCTGATCTATTTGAAAAGTTTGTTGAAGCCTTTTGTAATTCTACTAATCTAATCTACATAGATTGAGTTCAAAACAAAATCATGTCTTAGAAACTAACGGGTATACCAGATACACTCCTACAGGCACCCTATCTACCCTATATGTATGCAATATCCGTCCTGCTACTATTTCTTTCTAAGAAAGTAATAATAGAGGAATGGTTGGGTGTTCTTGGAGAAATTAGGTGTTTTTGTGCATCTCTTTATAGGATTAGATGATAATTCTTTGCATTTAGGGGTACATGAAGCACCTTTTATTTTTCTGGGTCACATAATAAAGTTCCAAGTTCACACTTTAATTATATAATCATTTTTTCTTAAATGTCAGAACACTTCCGGCGCAAGTAGCATCTCACAGAAAGCAGGGTTAGCAGGTCTGAACTTAGGTTATGCCGGGGGTGAAGCCGTTGCAACTATGGTTAAGGCTTTCCGTGAACGCCGGGATTTCTTGGTCAAGAGCTTCAGAGAATTACCAGGTGTTAAGATTTCAGAACCCCAGGTACTAATATAAGTAATTATTTTCTGTTTTTTGCCAAGGGTCTGATTTAATGATTTCCCTTTTGGTTCTGTTTCTTTTTCTTTTTCTTTTAAAATCTTTTGGTGGGGGGTGGGTGTGGCGGGGTGGACTGAAATTAGAGCAGTATCTGCAATTGCCATTTTCTGGACCGAAATTAGGAGCTTTCGAGAACGTCAGCAGTTAAACTGGGAAAATAATTTTCATTATTTTATGAGTAACACATTATAAAAATAGCAAACATAAAACAATTTAAAGCCAAAAGGTCAGGAAAAAAAAAAGGGTGATTTTTACTGTTGGTACAGATCAAAGTTTTTTTTTAAGGTTAACGGATTAGGCGTCTGTTAACGATTGTATTAAAATTTAAAAATAATGTACAACACCTCTGTCTATTTACAATTAGCTATTAGCTGTGGATTATCAGCTATTAAATGGTACAGATCAAAGTTAGTAAAGCATGTACATGGTACTAGGCTATGGAACCAAATGATTTATTTCCTTGACAATTATAACTAGTCTAATTCAGAGGTTATGTAGATAATGAGTACATTTTTTTTATATGTTTATAGTATTTTGTTACAAATGCAGGGGGCATTCTACCTATTTATCGATTTCAGTGCTCATTATGGGTCTGAAGTTGAAGGTTTTGGCACCATTAAAGACTCTGAGTCTCTTTGTCGTTTCTTCCTTGACAAGGCTCAGGTTCGGTCCAATACATTGCACTTCTAATTATTTTTAAATAAATTCTTTATATGCAATTTGTAATGATCTTTATCTTATTTTTGGGAACATTTCCTGGTAGTTAATTTGCCCCAACAAATCCAGGAAATGTGCCTTTTCATTGTTTATTAAATTGTCAACACTCTTCCACCCCACTTGTTCATATATAAGATACCTAAAGCAGAAGGGTAATTTGGGCATTCTTTTAAGCAGAGATCTGAACTATCAAGCTGAGTGCTTAATAGAACTACCAACATAGACGCCTATGCAGCTATTTCTCAAAATATGTGAAATTTTGATATTTTTTTTTTTGTGGAAAATTATATTTCAATTGTATTAGGTTGCGCTTGTACCGGGAGATGCATTTGGTGATGATAAGTGTGTTAGAATCTCTTATGCTGCATCTCTGACAACACTTGAAGCTGCGGTCAATAATATAAAAGAAGCCATGTCGTTTCTCAAGCCCCCTGTTGCTGTCTAATAGGTTATTAATTAGAATTTTGCCAAATTTTTAGCCCCAATGCAGCTGTGATCTTAGTTGTTGTTGTAATAACAAGGCATATGTTCAGGTGTTATGTAGTACTTGAAGTTTGGAATTATTTATACAGCATATATTGGTTCTTGAATAAAGCAGGATTTTGTAATTGTTTGCTCATGAAAAAAGTTGCAGCTTGGTCTTAAATGTAACATGAATATTTTTTTATTTGAAATGTATCCTATGTTATTGTAATTTTGCTTTTTTATTAAAAGAAACGTTCTGAGTTATATCGATTCAATTTACTGATTTCTTTGTATCTAGTACTAACACGCGAATGATACCAGATGACTGACACACGAAGTCGCAAGTTTATGGCAAAAAACCTTGTTCACAGATCCAAAAATGATCTAAACAAAAATTGGTTTTACTGTCACCATATCTTATTTTATTTAGCGTAAAATAGGAGGGGAAAAAAATGTTCTCAATTTATTAAGACAAAAGGCCGGACTCAAGACAGATTATACCCTCTTGCGGTATACCAAGTCTTTTATGATTAATAATAAAAAAAAATCATTAACACTCCAAAAATATAATTACATGTCTTCTTTATTAGATTTGGCAAACCTAATAAAATTATTTGTTTTTGACAAACCATAGAATGTTATGGATTTCAAACTCATGATTTTTCATATAAGAGATCATGTATTTTTGCTACTAGATTAAATGCTAGTTATTGCTCTTGATTTATGGAGAAAATGAAATGGAAAGAAAAAAAAAAGATAAAAGATAAAATATAATTAAAAGGAGAAAGAAATTATGTTTATCACTCCTCAAATTAGGAGATAATAAATATTAAAAAGCCTTCTCCAATGTTTGTCCTCGAGTCGATCTTGTGCTCAAGGTAATTGCTTGATTATTTTCATTTTTTGTAATTTTCTTGATATGCATATACTTATTTTTTTTTTTTCTTCCATCTTGTACTAAACACTTTTTCTTGTTAATACAATGCAAAATTCATACTCTTCAAAAATAATATGATAATCCTGTTTACTTTGAAAAAGTTGTCATTGCCAGGATAACACAAATTCGATTGAAAACCTCATGTTTTTTGTCAATTACGTAAAACGATCAATTTTGTATGCAAATTAAAGAAAAGAAAAGGAAGTTATGTTTTAGAATATATACATGCTTTACAAATTAAAGTTGTCATTCGCTTTTTTTTTAGAATCAATTACGTAAAAAGTTGTCATTTGCTTTTTTGCCCTTCTTTTTTTTTTTTTTTTTAGAAAAAGAGAGAGTAAAGCTACCATGCTTTACAAATTAAAGTAGATGTTGTAATTTGCGTTCATATCTCTAGTTTCAAAATTCAAATAGTCAATTCAAACTTCTCAACATGTTTTTCGTATTGAAATGTGCTTGGAGACCAAATTTTACATTTTTTGAAATTGTTTTACTATTTTTTTAAAAAATTTTAAAATCAGTATTTTTCTGAATTTTTTAAAATAGTGAAAGATAATTACTTTATAATGGAGGGTCACTAAGATTCTTCTGCCATTTTCCTTTTTCTAAAACCGATAATAAAATATATTTTTATTATATAATTATAGTAAAATCCTACGATTACAAAAAAAAAAAAATTTCATGTTTTTTTTAGAATTTTATATAGTTGACTTCTATTTTTTTCAAAAAAAAAAGTTGGTGTATAATTAGAGAGAATTCTAGCATTTTAAAACTTTTTTAATAAAAAAAATCAACAACTCATACGAGGGTGTGAAACAAATTATAATCTCTCTATCTCTCTCTCAAAATTACACGAGCAAATTTTGTTTAGTATATGTTACTTTGACTTTTAATTTCCATTCATTAAATATATGTCTTTACTCTGACTTTATGCAAATAATTACATCACGTGTACTCACATTATCAAATATGACATGTCTGGATAAAAAATAATTATAAAATAAATTATAATTAAGAAATAATATTAAAATAAGAATTACGTGACATTATTGAAATTAAAAAAAAAAAACAGTTTTATCGCAGTATCGCACGAACAATCTATCATATCATATTACATACAAATTATGTCACGTGACCTAATAAAATTGGTACCAGCATAATTTCCTTCAGCGCCATCTGCTAGATTTGGCTTCCTCTTTTACTTTTTACCACAGGGAGCTGCTATTCTATTTGTAGCACTATTGGAGTTGAGCTGCTATTTCAACTTGCAGCTTATAAAAGATCGCCTGTGTCCAATTTAGAAGTTTGGTTTTATATAACAAGTCAACGAAGGATACATATGAAGCAAGCAACTATTAATGAAAGCCACCTCCGACACACGACACGTTACTTCACACTCGGACTTGAAATTTTTTTTTCTCAAAAGTACTTGACGATTTAAAACCAGTTTCTTACGTTGTAAGCATTTCTTTTTATTTTTGAAAGGACGGAACGACTTCATCTTTAATTTCTCCGTCTTTTAATTTTCTGTATTTTCAATTTGTTTTGTCACGACAAAGATATTTCAACTTTCACTTGTTTTACTATATTTTCTCTTTTCGATTTGGATAAATTATACATTGATTATGCCCGTAATTTTAATCGATGAGTTGAGAAAAAAAAATGTTTATTTACATTGGACTCATGGCTCTCAGTGTTTAAATTATGCTTGGTTTATTCTGTCACCTCAAGAACCGTAGACCTTTGCAAATAAATCTAAGTTGATTTCTAAATAATAATTAAGCAACTTCATGCAAACAAGGTAAAATTGAGCTGAAAATCTGCTTTCAAAAATTCAATAATAATAATAATAATAATAATAATAATAATAACAATAACAATAACAGTAACAGTAACAAATACTACAACTTAAAAATGTTACAGTCATACCAAAATTTCATGAATTCCTCATCAAAGAACTATTGTTTCTAACAAAATTATTGCTCGTTGATCCTGATCTCATCCAGATCTGACGTCGCATCAATCCGCATCTCTTGCGAATGTGTACCTCTTGGAGTCGACATAAATGGTGATCTGAGGCATGCTGAGGCCCCTCTTGGAGTCAGCACAAAAGGCAATCCAAGCGTTGCCGATACCCGGCCTCTTGGAGACTTTGAAAAAGGCGATTTGAGGCATGGCCCGAGCCCCGACTCCCCTCCCTCAGATGACGTACCATACAATTTCATCTTTTCTGACTCGGGATGAGCTCAACACATGGGGCATGACGAATTTGTGCCCAGCCATGTGTCAATGCATTCAACATGAAAAAAGTGCTTACAAATGGGTAGAACTCTTACTATTTCCCCCTCTACAAGCTCGCTGATGCATATAGCACATTCTAGTGCTGAACCATTAGACCCATTTGCATGGCCACAAGTTGCCTGTGGTTGATAAACGAATTTCGGAAGCATAGAGATGGCCTCCGGGTCAAGGCCTTGTTTTTGCGGCTTGGTTGTTAGAGGAGCGACACTTCCTAGATGTCGCTGTCGCCGATTATATAATTCAGCTAAGTAGAGGCGAAACACAAGATAGAGTATTATGCCAATGATAAACACTATGCCGATGATCCCTGCGGTCACACCAACATTGTGCGCAGACTGATTTTTGCGTGATTCTGATAAGAGGCTCTCATCATATGTGTTGGTTGACATGTTGAGAATTGGGTTTCTTCAGTTTTTTCTGATTATCTCATTGTATGGGGTATTTATAGTGTGTGTGTGTCCTGTAAGTGTGGTGAGGCATGCACACATGTTGAGTCGTTTTAGTTCTTCACATGGTTGACTTTTGAGTTTCCGACTTAATTTGTCAGGTGAATTCAACATGGAATGTTCCTTTTTCAACAGAAAATTATTGGAATGTGTAATATAATTTATTGTAAATAAAATATATCCTAATTCCCCCGTTTAAAATTCAATGATATCCTATCAGACTTCATACAGCCTTTTTGACCCACATTCGGAGCTAGTCTTCCCCCACTCAATGTCAAACTGGACTTGAAAGTAATTCTCTCAGCATCTTGTAGTGCTGAAGAATTAATTAATGTTATATAGTTTATTAAAAGGATTTAGTATTAATCCAACATATTCATTAATTGAACTCTTAAATTATGTCTGTGTTCAGTCATTTGTTCATTAATTTTAGAAAAAACAAAAAAGTACAATGATTCTGAATCTGAATTTTTTTTCAGACTAAATAAATACAAGCATTAACACAATCTGGAGCCCTACATTTTCAAACTAAATAATTACAAGACCCTTTTCATAAAAACTTTTTATTAAGATATCTGAAAATTCCCTTCTATTTAATTAAAATTAAAAAAAGATTTCTACCAGAATAAATGAATACTAATTTAACTTTTACATTAAAATTTTAAAACAAACTATTACTTCAGAATTTCTTTGAACGCACACTCGAGTAAATTAAAGTCGCTATTATTAGGCTACTACGTACGTACAGAGGAATGAAGCAAAGCAGGAGACTTAGCATCTACAAATATTAATTAGAAGTCTGCAAATATATATATTTTTTTCATTTCTAAACTTTAATATGAATAAGCTCTATGCAATAAAAAAAAGCTTTTATTTAATTAAAATCTATTTGCATATATATGCTCTTAATTAGGATCGTATATTCGATTGATTGACTTTGTTTCTGCATAAAAAATATCTATTATTTATATATTTTACAGAGTGATACAATTAATTAGTTATTGACTTGAATTGTACTGGATATTATATTGACTTTCTTTGGTTGCCTATTGAATTGAATAAGGTTTTCTTTGTGGCGGCAGTTAATAAGACCGCTTGCATTAGCATTCAGGATACCTTTTCAAGTTAATTACCTGTTGAACTGAGTTTCTTGTATTTCGTGTGTGTGGGGGGGGGGGGGGGGGGGGGGGGGGGGGGGGGGTGGTAAGGAATCCGTATCAGCCCAGGTACCTGAGGTGCAAGTGGTGAATCTGGACTGTTCATTTTACTTGACACGAATCTCAAAGCAGGCCCCCCTATAACCTCATCAGACACCAGATTGAGTTTGATATGGATGAAATTTATCTGAGCCGTCCATTTTGATCAATTGCACCTCCGGTACCTGGGGGGACACAGACTCGGAAGGAGGGGGGGGGGAGGGGCGGTGTTGGGATAAACTCAGCAATACTGCACTGCTTTGTGCCAGTATGCAAAAGATTGAAGAGAGAAGAATATTTTTCTGAATAGAAACAACGCTTTATTTCCTTTCTTTTTTTTTCAATTACACAGAGTTCTGTAGTATTTAAAGCAATACAATGTTCCTAAAATAACCACTCACAACTTTCCTAAATTAAGCATCCACTACACAACATGCTAAAAATAACTAACCACTGCCTACTAGTTCTAAAATAACTATGCTGAAAACAACCAATGCCTAAAATAACTCATGCAGTTTTTTATGCGTCTAAAAACTGATTCTAACTAAACTAAACCAATGCAGAGATCATCTAAAAATAATTTTGAATTAATTTTCAACAGGGGGGGTCCTATTTCGGGTATACCTCAACCAAAAATTGTCCATTTTTTTATTTCTATAATTATGTATCTCAGTGGTGGGAATTATTTTATCTACAAATATTCAAAACCTAAGTTTGAAATTTTGAATAAATGCCAATCATATATACTATAACGATTAATTAAAGTATGAAGGGTTTCTGACAAAGCAGAACAGACGATTTCAACAACAAAAATATTGCTGGTTTGGACATTAGGTGGAGATAATTTGGAAGGATATATAGCTCAAGTTTCTCAAAGAAATATAAACTGTTAAGTGTTAATAAGAAAACTTAAAAGTCAAACTTTGACCTATTTATATTAGTGGTTGACCTCTTTCGCTGCGGACAATGATATTGTCCCAGCATTTGAAACTTAGCTTAATACCTTGAGGCGAAAAAATAAAACTCAGGTTAATACCTTAAATGCACGTTAAAATTGATATTGAGAAAAAAAAAATTATGACAATAGTTAATCCGGATATAAAACGTGATTTAATTTAATTAAAAGATGCCCGCTAGACAAAAAAAACTTGACCCAGAAGTCAACCATTTGAGAACAATACCAAATTTAAATCATACAAACCATATCTACCTCAGCACCTAACTACACACACGAGACACGACACTAGATTTACTGTCGTAGATCCACATCAATATTTGTGCTAACAGCTTTAACATTCGTGAAGATCAAGTGCACACGAATCTTGATGTGAATCTAACAGCTGCATTGGCCTTTTGTTATATTAATGCAACAGCATAGAAAGCTACGCAGTCTGTAACTCCAAGAGATCAATTTAATATAGCAACTAACGATACTACCAAAAAATTCTCAATTGACAGTACTTGCAACATTTTTGTAAGTATCTAGTTTTAATTCACCACCACTAAACTATCATCTACAAACAAAGCTATACATTTTATGGATAGCCCGTACATTCACAAACTGATTCACTTCATGCCGAGCTGATGTCTCCGGTGGAGACTTCAAATGAAACGAGCCAAGACCCTGTTGCTCATCTGCTGCAGTGCATGATGTCAATTGAGGCAATAGCATCGAAGCTGAAACCATGCCCGGGTTCACCTTCTCCAGCTTTGGGTGGACCCGAGCCCCACACATGGGGCATGACGAATGTGCAGACAACCACCTGTCGATGCAATCTACATGGAAGAAGTGCCTGCAAGTCGGCAATACTCGAATCAACTCACCGTCTATAAGCTCATTTATGCATACGGCACATTCTAATGCCAAACTATTTGGCTCATCTTCAAAACCATTATCTGTGTGCTTGGGTGATATACAAATTTTGGAAACAGAGATATTTCCTCTGGACGAAGACCGAGCTTTGGCTTGGCAGAAGCAGCAACAATGGCCTGACGCTGCAATCGCTGGTTATATTTTGCTGCTAAGTATTGCCGGAGTACAAAATTGAGGATTATACCTATGAAGAACACCATGCTGATCATGAACACAGAAGCCGCACTGAGGTCACTACCGGCGAATTGGTTACCGCCCGGAATGGACGGAGCCAGGCTTGGTGAGGGACTTATAAAAATGGACCTTGTCATGGTGGAATGGGGCTTTGCTAGCTGTTGCTAAAAGGACTAGCTATGAGTTATCTTCTTGTTTTGGTTTGTTGCCCGTTTGCTATGAGCTATCTTAGTATTTATATATAATGTGTGTGTTCGTTAGGAAGAACCATTGATTTTAATATAACTTTAACATTGTTTTTAAACGGTTGACTGCTCGTTTAGGGGCTTTCAAGCATAAAAAAATGGTTGACCTTTGGATTTCAAACTTCAGATCTCCCCAGGAGATCTAACCATTGGGAATTTTGAACTACTATACTCCATTTTTTAAATTTGAAATAACTATCTTTTTAGTAAAAAGAAATTATTATTATTATTATTATTATTATGGAGAGAGAGAGATTGACTAATATGTTTTTGGTAGCACTTCGGCCGAAGTCCTACCGAGCTAAATTTCAAAAAATTGCATTTGAAATTTCAAAACAACCAACTCATTAAATTAGTTATGTATTGAACTTGTATATATATATATTCCTCGGTCCTGGGGAAGTTTGTTAGATTAGACTAAAAGAGTTGTTGGACTAGCTCTCTCGTTTATCAGATTAATTATATATAGATGATAAAGTAAAATTCAAAATTCTAGTTTCTCATGTATTTGAAATAGGCCAAAGTAGCAAAAATCTGCAATTCTTGCATTTAATTAACAATATAGCATCTGATATTTGCTCTCAGTACCTCTCAAATAATCTTTCACTGCCCCCCATAACAGAGAAACACATGCAAACTGCAAATTGAAACAATTTGGAGAATATTTATTTTATTTTATCTTAAAATGAACATATCAAACTTATGAAAAAAAACTGGCTCACGAGTTTTAAAAATAAAAATAAAATAAGAACTAATAACAACAATTTAATAATTAGACAAATAAATCGAGAATAATGTCTAACTAGTGATTAAGACATTGTCATTGTATAGAAGCTAGCAGCATATAGAGTTCCATTTTATTATATATATTTTATTTGTGACATTGTATTATTTGTAAATAAAACTATATAATGTATATTTATAAATTTCCTTTGACTTTACTGTTGGAACTTCATTTTGAAAACTCAAAATTCCAACTCAATATTTTATATTTGATTAAAATATCTATTTGTAATATTTTCAAACTTGAGGGTTCAAATTTAAATTTCATATATAATCATTTCAATTCCGTTAATTTTCTCTGAATGGTTATAAAAGTCATTAAGCCAAAAAAGCGTTACTTGAGGATCACCTTTAATTGATCTCATTAATCATATTTTTAATGTCTTAATTAGCTCACCATACTAATGTTTGAACATTATAAATTGTGCATCTCTTCTCACTGTTAAATGCGTATCCGAGAAAAAACCAAATATATTTCTTTGATTAGCTCCCACAGAAAATCTCATTTGATTAATCCTCCATTTATATTTTATCCCAATTATTAAAATTCTGATCTATGCTGGATATTGCGGAGTTATCGTCAGTTACTTCCATGGCGTGCCTAAGGAGCAACAAATCCGGATTATCTTGGTTGCGGTTCCATCTTGCACGATGAGACGAAATACGTTTAAGGAAAGTGTTTCGTACACGATCCAGGTAACTCTATTTCAATTTGATTTATTTTAATTAATTCTAACTATCTGAATATTCTGAAAATTTATACCAACAATCTTAAGTGTATTTCCGTGATTCGGATAGTAATCATTGAGCTTATCATTTTGATTTTCTGAAATTAAATTTGATTATATTTTAATTTAATTATTGATGAGATGCATATAGCTAGGTATCTCTCTGTTTTAAATTGAGAGTAGAAATAGTAAAATAAATTATTAGAGTAGCTAAGAAACAATGTCATATATGTATTGTAGAATAAAGAGCAACAATGAATTATATTCAACACTAAAAGTCGTAAATCATAGATCTCTGGATTTAGTAAAACTCTAAAAAAAAAAAATCATAAAATTATGATGATATTATAAATAATTATCTGTAAGTTTGATTTTATATATACCTTATAATTTAGATAATAGCGATGCTTAAGTAATTAATCGTTGATCTATAAATCCAGAATTTGATAAATATAATTTGGAACATTTATTATATTTATTATATTTCTATATATTATATTTCTTCAATCTTTACCGTTGAAGAAAATTAATTGATGAGACTTTATTTGTCATCTTTTCTTATTAATTTGGTATACCAAGAAAGAAAATAAAAACTTTCCTTTAATTTGATCTTATTATTTTACCTCAATAATAACCGAAATTAAATCTTATTTCTTACTGGACATTATAAATTTCTTACTGTCTAAATATGATTATAATAAATTGAAATCTGATTTTATTAATATTAAATCAATCAATTAGATTTTCAGTTTATTTATCTAGAAAAGAAGAAATGAAAAATTACTTGGTCAATATTAATAATTGAACTGGTAAATATTAATAACTGGATTTATTTGTAATAAAAAATAAATTTAGAGTTGTCGGAAAATAATTTTTCAGAGTTTTGATTTACAATAACCATAGAATAAAATAATAGAAATGAATAACGTAAGCATTGATATTGACTCTTGTCATAATCATTCATTCTTATAATTTATAACCGACGAAATAATTATTTATTATAGTCAAGAAAACTGAAAGACTAAAAATTATAAATGCTCTTATAATTATTACCTTTGTAATTATGAATCAATTACAACCACCTTGGTTATTCCCTTAATGATCCCGGAAAAAAAACATAGATAGTAATAAGTAATGAGGATTCAAATCATCTTTATGATTAATTAAACAAATAATTAATGAATGAATCCATCTCATTATTATTCTTCGGTTTTGGTTGTATAAATTTTCACGTTTATTATGACCCGAATGTTTATATGACTTATTCAAAGAATAAACTAAACTCATTAAGAAGGCTTCACCGTTAAATAATATTCAAAACATGCTATGATTAATTAGTAAAATTTATAACTAATAAAAGATGTTATCAAATTGTACAAGTGAATGCTTTAGTGTTCTTGCATGTGTATGATGATGATCATATGTTACAGTTTAGTAAGATATATAAAATAATATAAAGATCTATTAATTAATTAAGCAAATAAAATAATTAAAAGAATCCAATCATATATATTGATGATTAACTTATAAGAGATGATATTCAACTCATTGCTTATGAATGATATGTATTATTGTCGATAAGACAATATTTTATAAGTTACATGATTTTTATTTATAGTGTAAGTGACTAATGAAATGAATAATATAATGTTCAGACGTTGAACAGTAGATCTTACATACATTTACTATTACCTATTTCTAGAGATATGAAATAATTAAATAAATGATATTGTTTAACATATATAATAGAAGATATCGTGTGAAACTTAAATAATCAATGAAATATTAAATCAATATTACACAACATATATATCATGACTGAGATATAAAATCATTTGATTGACTTCTGTTATAGTAAATTGGCTATGACAATCAATATTAATTTGAGTGGATTAAATATGCAAAATGTTTGAGCATTTATTGTAAGAAATAACTAGAAAAATAATATTCTTATTTTTTTCATGTATAGCAGAAAATGTGGGGGTTTAAGTACTTGTTGAAATATTTAAGTCATCTTACAATAAGCTTGACATGCTATAATTATGTATAAATAATGATATATGTGATTAATTTTATGTAGCATGATGCTATGATGTTATAAATAATTAATTCATGAAATTATTAATATGATTCATGAAGATTATTATTAATCAGTAATTACAGATAAATGAAGAAAAAAAAAACAACTTTACAAACTCAAGCAACAAACAATTATTTGTTGACATATAAATGTTTATGAAGGATTAAAATTAAAATCCTTGTATTAATTTCATCGAGGGGGATGGGTGTTAGCCCTAATGGGTCTTCTTGCGGTGACAACCCAATCTCTGATAGGTGATCCCTTGATAGAGATTCAATGGGTAATAATAAGCCGATAAGTTGACCAAAAGAGCACACACTTTTAAGGAGCATTGACTCCAAATCCCATTCCTATGGTGAGTGTGCTCTATGTAGATGATAGGATGAGTAATTTAGCTCTTAATGAGAACCGAGGCGGTAATTTCCGCAGGATATGAATCTACACATATCCTTGGTAGGAACTCACCTATATGAGAGTGTCTGTAACGGCCGCGGTGCAAGGCATGGATAAGCCTTTAAGACTCTCATGAAAATCCAAGACTTGCGTTAATGCGCATACCGCGACGAGAAGCTCCATGTTGTGTGTGTGGTGGTTAAATTTTGGATAAAAGGAACGAGTTCAAGACATAGTTCACTCTGTTTCCTCCAAATTAAAGCTATCGATACTAAATGAAGTTCAAAGTTTCTAAACTACTTCATTGATGCACAATATTAATATCCAGCAATTTGTTTCTGTATAATCTTCCATTTGATATTCTTAAATTTTGAGTTTTGTGGGGGATTGTTGGAACTTCATTTTGAAAACTCAAAATTCCAACTCAATATTTTATATTTGATTAAAATATCTATTTGTAATATTTTCAAACTTGAGGGTTCAAATTTAAATTTCATATATAATCATTTCAATTCCATTAATTTTCTCTGAATGGTTATAAAAGTCATTAAGCCAAAAAAGCGTTACTTGAGGATCACCTTTAATTGATCTCATTAATCATATTTTTAATGTCTTAATTAGCTCACCATACTAATGTTTGAACATTATAAATGGTGCATCCCTTCTCACTATTAAATGCGTATCCGAGAAAAAACCAAATATATTTCTTTGATTAGCTCCCACAGAAAATCTCATTTGATTAATCCTCCATTTATATTTTATCCCAATTATTAAAATTTTGATATATGCTGGATATTGCGGAGTTATCGTCAGTTGCTTCCATGGCGTGCCTAAGGAGCAACAAATCCAGATTATCTTGGTTGCGGTTCCATCTTGCACGATGAGACGGAATATGTTTAAGGAAAGTGTTTCGTACACGATCCGGATAACTCTATTTCAATTTGATTTATTTTAACTAATTCTAACTATCCGAATATTCTGAAAATTTATACCAACATTTACTTCATCTTTAATATAACGGATTAAATAGTTGCTGGTCATGAGTAGCAAATCATAGAAATTCAAGTCAGACAATTTACATATAACAGTTAAATCATGAGTAGCAAATCATGTTTATCGAAGCAAAGTCAAATATAATAAAATTGTACCAGACAGCTGCAATTTAGCATTAATTAGTATTTGAATATTTTCCATCTAGTCCCAAGCATGCAAACTTCATGGCAATCGTTATGGCATATATATCTAAAGCAATTAACCAAAGTTGTTCATATTTTTTTAGCCATGTAATAGAAGTCGTGAATATATACTTTGATTTTGCACGTACATACTGCAGCTGTACAACATGACTTTAATTATTATTTCATTTAAAAAAAAATGACATATGGTCTATATATAAGCTTTTGGTTGGCCTCTTATCAGAGAAATTAATTGTAAATTAACTTCAACCCAAACACTATATATATAGAGAGAGAGAGATGGGCTATGGTGCATTGTAATGCATGAACCTCCTTATGCATTGCACTATAAATCACGGATTAAAGTTCAAAAGACTGATCCGAACTGTTAGATGTTTAATCCATATTGAAATGTGCTTGGAGACCAAATTTTATATTTTTTGGAATTTTTTTACTATTTATTAAGCATTTTTGAAAATTGCTGTTTTGCTGTGAACAGTAAAAAAACAGTAAAATTTTCTGGACCATCAGATCAGCGACTTTCAAAATTGCTTAATAAATAGTAAAAAAAATTCCAAAAAATATAAAATTTGGTCCCCAAGTACATATTAATATGAAGAACAAGATGAACGGTCCGGATCGGTTGTTTGGACTTTAAATCTGTGATTTATAGTGCAATGCATAAGGAGGTTCATGCATTGCAATGCATCATAGCCTATCTATATATATATATATATATACATATATATACATATATAACATGCATACTCGAACTTCGCACGTACTGAAAATAGAATTGCATCACACTGCTAAAAAAAAGTTGGGACGGCCAAGGAAGACATATATTATTTATTGTTAAAAAAGAAGAGGAGGGTTCCAATGCCTCATTTTTTTCGTACCTCATCATACTTCATATTTTATATTTTTATTTTCAAAGTCCAAATTGTCTATCCGAACCGTTCAACAAAATGTTTATTCTAAAATATGTATGGAGATGAAATTTTATATTTTTTTGAAATTTTTTTGCTATTTTTTAAAATAGGTACAAAATCACTGTTTTTGAACCGTTAAAAAAATAGTGATTTTCTACCCATCTTAAAAAATAGTAAAATATTTTTTAAAATTATAAAATTTCATCCCTAACCATATTTTAGTATAGATATCATGTTGAACGGTTTGGATCGACAATTTAGACTTTGAATATGAAAAACATGAAAATATAAAGTATGAGGTATGATGAGGTATATAAAAAATAAGGCATTGCAACCCTCCTCAAAAAAATAAATGCAAGGATACTTAAACTAAATGCAAATTGACACCACCATTGTATTAATTTGTAGCGTCTGAGTTGGACCCAAAACTAAAATATTAAAAAAATTAAGATGACTTGATGACCTAATAATTATTTTAATTTTTCGCAACTATATATTCTTTGTTATATTATGTGAACTGATCAAGTGCTTTATTCATTTATATATAGTTGACTAGTTGTCGCAGAACTAAATATATATATATATATATCTTAATGGTAAAACTAGTTAAATAATATGATATAGTTTTCCACATAATTCTGGTGAAAACTTTTGCACTCCTTGAAGTTAGATAATTTTGGATAACAATCACCAGAATAAAATACAGCAAAATTATAAAGTTTAGCGTCTCATAAAGCCCGTCCCTTAACCTGTCAAGGAGAAGAATAATAACAGTAGTAACGAAAATAATACTAACAACAACAGTAATAAAAATAAAAATAACAACAATAATAAACATTATTATTAATAAGACCCGCTGTTATTATTATTCGTTTTTTTTATCATTCTGAAAGCTGAGAACTAATTGAGGTTCAGATAAAAGTCCAGGACAACAATAATAAACACTGCTGCCAGTGAAAACTCATCATTAACAATATAGCATCCATACCCGTATCCGTACGGATATTCAGATATCGGATATCCGTATCAAATTTTTGGATACGGATTCGGATACAGTCGGATATTATCCGACCCGGTCGCACCCCCAGTCATGGCTGAGGACAAGTGAAAAAGATTCTTTTTTTTTCCTGATTTACATTCATAACAGTTCTTGGGATGATGCTGCATCTAATTAATATAAGATATAATCTATAGAAGATAAGAATTGACAAGCCCTTACTTGAACTTGAGAACTTCATTTTGTTTGAACTTAGACCACCTCTACTACTCAAAACTCATGTTAATAGTAATTAATATAGGAGGCAATCAGGTTGGTTGGATCGAGGTGAGTTCGTTATTTGAAATTCCAATATATCATTTGTAATCTTTTGTCTCTATGTTTGAAAAAATATATCGTTATTTTAAATTATAATATATATCATTCATCGCATCCTCAGATAAAGACAATAAATAACGACTTCAGACCAACTTAATTTATAAAAAAAATCATGAACCTTAAAGGCATTAAGTGGAGAGAAAACAAATTTCATTGAGCATTTCCTTGGATTTAATTTAGATCTTTAATTCAAGTTCAGAATACCATATTCTTGAATTCTGTCCTCAAAGATCCTTAAAAATCATGCAGCTTAAAAATAAAACCACAAACAACTTATGTTACTTTTAGACATAAAAGGTACATTAAAATAAACTTGATACAAATATTTGTTTCCGAGACCAAACTTAGCAAGTACAAAATCCATTTTCTGAAAAAATGAGCAATATTTCACTGTTTTGAAATATCCTTTAATTGTTCATGAGATTCTTTATCTGGCATCCTCTGCACTCTCTTTACAATGTATTTAGTATCTTCCTTCAAAGTCTTAATGAAGCAGTCAAATCATGTCATACCATATTATCCACAACAGAGTGCAGGGATGTTGATGGTGATGCGAATACTGACGGCAATACTGATGCTGATATCGATGTCATTTCCAGCATTGCTGCTGATGTTGCTCCTGATGATGATGTTTCTGGTAATAACAGTGAGCTAATTCTTGACTCTCCTGAACTTGCAATTGTCCGACAAACCGGGCAGGTACCAGAAATACGGAACCATCTATCAACACATTCTTGATGAAATAAATGCTTGCAATTGGGCAGTATTCTTACCAAAGTATCACATTCCAACTCACTAATACATATAGCGCACTCAGAGGTTCCACTGGCCAGATTTGTTTGGTATCTAGTCATGGGCAACTGTGCAATTTCAGCAGCAGTAAGCCCGGAGACGACGTAGTAGGAAACATTGATAGTTCTGAATCTTCGACCAAAGAAGTCAGCAACAAGCTTGAATAGAATTGATATGAATACAACAGAGGCGGAGACGACGATCAACTTGGTTACATCAGATGGTCCTTTGCAGCAGATCGAGGAAAATGGATTTGTCATGTTCCTCTAGATCACCAGATCAATCAATGTTGATCCGTTCCAGGTCTCGACAGTGGGTTGTGCCTAATCATGAAACAAGTAATCAGTGTCCAGAAAATGAAGAATCCATAATTTTGAATTGAAATCTAAAAAGCTATTATTTATGCTTATTGGGTGGCGTTACCTGAAGAGATTTGGTCGAATATCATCTATCCCTGTGTGTCTTTCTGCTCTTCCCTTGTGCCTGAAGCAAAAATGCTTCAGGCACTCTGGTCCTCCTGCACAGGCATTGTTTAGATGTGTTAATCAAAGCGTCATTTCTTTGAGCAAAATAGTTCCAGGAACAGCTAAAATTAAATGAGGGCTTAAATAGGACTCCAGTGATAACTTTTTTTCTTGGTTCATCTGTGTTAGATACCTAATTTAAGATGGGAACAAATTTAGTAAATTTTAAATTATTTACTTTTGTTCAAACAGTTTGCAATTGTGTACGAAACAACAATGACCCAAATAACAGACGCAAATGATTTTCTTGTTTTCTTTTTATCTCAAAATGAAAGAAGCAAACAGGTCTAAACTGCGAATTTTCGTAACTCCAATGAGTATTGTTTTGTAACTTCTTGGAGTGACAATACTAGCAATAAGCACAAAAGGGCATAAATTGTCTATTATAAAAACGAAACGGTTTTATTCATTTCACTTTTTTGTTCTTTATGGTTTATTAAAATTATTTGATATAAAATCAATTGCCAAGTGTGCCAATTTTTATTTACTCTTATGCTTTCGTTGCAAAGTTTAGTGTGCCAATTTTTATACGTACCACCTTCTTTCAGAAAAAAAAAAATGTATATTTTCAAATTTGTGGGCTTAATTATGCATCGAGAAATCATACGAGGAGAAGAATTGCAAAATTAATACGCCCAAATATTATATTTTATCATCTATGTACTGTTCGATTTTTTAGTTACGAAATTCAGTTTTGATTTATTTTGTTCTTTTGTCGTGCCAGGTTATTATTCAAGGAAGACATTGACTTTTGTCTTTTAAATGTATTCATGACAATTGTATATCTGAAGTTCGGTCTCCAATGATTTAAAAGGCAAAAAAAAAAAAAAAACTTGGAGACACGACAAAAAAGGGAAAGAAATATACATATAACCATCCTATGTAAAAAGCACAAAAACAGTAGTATACCTGAATATTAGATTGATACTCCTTTTTGGTTGTGACTGAGCTGTATAGGAACTTGGAACCATGGTGAAGTTACACTCTCATGCCAGTACCAGCAAACAACTTTTGATTTTTAGTTATATAGAAAAAAGAAAAAAAGAAAATTTTTGGTTCTTAATTAGAAATCAAAATTACAACCACTATCACCTACAAAATTGAACTTGTACATCCTTCTACCAATTAATTTTTCCAAAATTGAGTATATGTGAACTCACATATAAGACAAACACATGCGCTTGTGTTTCAGAAGTCTAGGCAGTAACATTTAAAAAAAAAAAAAATTTACACCATTTGATCCAAGCGAGTTTCTGATGATGATGTCATTGCTGGTAATGACTGCGTTTCAGTTACTGATGCTGTTTCTTCTGATTCATCTGCTGGCTTTAACGGGTCAACATTTGCCCGACAAGTCGGGCATGTAGCATGAGACTGCAACCATTTGTCGATGCAATCCTGGTGGAACAGATGCATACAATTAGGCATCAACCGGACTGGGTCTCCTTCTTCCAGCCCACCAAGACAAATCGAGCACTCAGCGTTGCTCCCTGAATTGCTCCTCTTAAATTTTGTCACATGTAATGCCTCTAAGGAATCAGAATTGAGTCCTTCCGTACCGTCTTGAGCAGCATGATTTGTTAATTGAAGGCCTCCGTATCTCTGATCAAAGATGTAAATAACTATCTTGGCTACGGCAAAGCAGCAGCAACAGAAGGCGATAAAAATGAGCAGAGCTGTCAGATCAGTTTCACTGGCGTATGTTGGATGTTGACCATAAGTTGAGGATGCTTCTGGGCTAGACATCACAATGTGGGTATTGGTTATTAAATAAGTTGTGTTACGTTTCAATGAACCGATATTTGATAGATAAGCCTATTAGAAGTAGGTACCTGCATTATATAAATTTGTCAGAGGGTCATGACATTGTTTGCTAAAGACAAGTGATTAATTTGAAGATATCCTGGACATTACCTTGAATGAAAGATAATTCATGTGTTCTGAAAAAAAGAAAAGAAATAAAAAGAGTGAGATCGATGTTGTATTATTTTATAATGTCATGAGATTTTATCAATAAAAAGGGCTTGATCATTAAATTTTAGGAAACATATGCATATGTTTTTTACAGAAAGACCTAACATATGTAGTATTATGCACTCTAGATTCTACAAGTAATGCTTAATGCAATTCTCTTGCATGAATTACATATTTCAGATTAATATTAAGAGAAAAATAAATGAATATTCAATGTGCCAAAAAAGTTCTCTTCTCATTATAACTTGAGAGGAACAAATTTTCAAACTCCCTTTAAGCTAGAAAATGATTTGCATCTCCAACTTAGATGTTACCGTAATGAAGTATGAAGTTTATTAGCCCTAAAATTCCACAAACTACACAAAATTGGAACAGGAAGGAAAAAAACTTAGATCTCAAAATATAACAGAACAGATAGATTACCTGGAAAAAATCTCTCTGATTTTCCGTTGGCGGACCCAGAAATCAAAATTGAACTTAAGATATTCAATTCGGCATTCAATTTCCTTTTCTTTTTACTTTTATTTTTTCCAGGATTTGTTTGGCCTGAAAAACGCGGCAAGCCTCCCATAACAATGTGAAAGTGATAAATAAGAAAAAGGTACAGCTGCCAATCATTCCTAATATTACAACTTGAGCTAATTACTAAAAATAACACAAATTTACTTCGTTTGATTTGACTCCTTATCATGTAATATGTACACTGTTATGACATCAAACAAAGATTGTAACCTTATAAAATATTTCAAATGATTTAAGTGAAATTTCAAACAAAATTACACTCATGTTCCAAAGCAGTAACCATTGTAAAGTACGAAATTGAAGAACCGCCACTTCGTCTCTGCCCATGTAAAGTACCAAAATACCACACATGGCCTTGCAAAATCAGAAATATTTTGGATGATCTAGCAAAGTCAACGGAACTTCAGGTGATGCCCCATTACCAGTATCCGATATGTAATAAATAATTTTCAAGGGTTAAAGTATTTTTACATAGAATAATTATAACAAACCCCCCACTCTCATCCCCCCATTTTCCCCGCACTCTCTCTCTTCCTTAACTGCCATATATCCCCCACTAATTTCCCTAAAAGTTTCCTTTTATCCCCCCACTAATTATAAGAAACCCCCCACTCCCATCCCCGCATTAATTATGTCTTTCTCTAATATCAATTCCTGCATTAATTATTCCTTTAAAAACAATCTCTGCATTAATTATACTGTTATCTAAAAACAATTTCCGTTAATAATGCTTATCTGTTAATTGATGTTCAAAAAAGTATTTATCATTATTTCTGATAAGTATTTATCCTTGTAACATAGAGTATTTATCCATGTAACATAGAGTATTTATCATTATGTCTGAGAGTATTTATCATTGATGTTTTACTGTAAGTTGCAATTATGTCTGAGAAGTATTCATCTATGCAATACAAAGTATTTATCTATGTAACATAAAGTATTTATAATTATGCATGAGAGTATTTATCATTGATGTTTTACTGAAAGTTACAAGTATGCATGAGAAATATTTATCCATGTAACATAAAGTATTTATCATTATGTCTGAGAGTATTTACCCATGTAACATAAAATATTTATCATTATGTCTCAGAGTATTTATTATTGGGTGAAGGGATTTTTTATTGAATGGTCTCCAGTTGTGCGGGGACGATTCAAAAAAAAAGAAATTTTGTGCGGGGACAATTAATGGATTGATTTATTCTTTTATAAATAGAGATCATTGCATAGGGTTTAATACATGACAAATTCAAGTTAAATACTTCGATGCTTCAAGTTAAATACTAACAGTTTTTTAAACGCTCATTAATGATTGAGTGGTCCCCCCCCATGTTTAATGGTCCCCAGTTGTGCGGGGATGATTTAAAAAAAAAAGAAAATTTTGTGCGGGGACAATTAATGAATTGATTTATTCTTTCATAAATAGAGATCATTGCATAGGGATTAATACTTTGAAAATCGAGGATAAATACTTTGATGCTTCAAGTTAAATACTAACAGTTTCTGTGGAGTATTAATTATTGAGCGGTCCCCCCCATGATATTTTTGGCAGTTTGTGCGGGATTTTTTGCGGGGATAGACCTGCGGGGATTGTTATCAGGGTCCTTTTACATAACTCTAATTTTTGCGGTCATTAAATAGGTACATGGATATATAAAACTTACCAAGTTTATATAACATGGTAAGTATGTTACTGATGTTAACCTGCTACTATTGTGGTATCTATGATATTTATGTGATCTTGTTGGGATATCCATGATACTCCATATGTTGGAAATGTTATGATATATTTTAAGGTATTAGAGTCGCATGATTAAATTGTACTTCTGTTGTGCATTCCTTTAGGTTATAGTGATTAATAGTATTCTATCAGATTATAATTTTTCAAAGGAGAATTATATTTTTCGTCCTCAAAGAGGAAGCATATATATAGTCACACGTACTTAATTTGTTAAGACTATCATTCTTTAATTTGTGACTCCTTTCTTATCTAAAATACCATCCAACTACCTGTCAAGTATACCTATTTTACACTGTTTACAGTTTTGCTGACTGTCAGAAAGATTGATAGTAAGCAGCATAAGTTGTCAGGTACCCACAAAATTCAAAATTCCATCGGAATTCTATAAGCAAGTTCACTTTTGTACCATCTTCGTGGTTAATTATGCAACAACCCCTCTAAAGCAATCAACTTTTATAAATGGGGAAAAAAAAAAAACTTAAAACCAACAAAATATATTATTATTCTTTAGGCAAAAAGGGAAGCTTCTATTTATAGAACCCAGAAAATATGGCACTGGCTACCAGATGAGAACAGTTGTGGTATGCAGCATTTAGGCCCCCCCCCCCCACACACACACACACACACAGACATAAATAAATAATTATTATTGCTATTATTATAAAAAATAATTTGGAAAATAGTTCTTTGTGCTTTTTTTTAATATAAATACTCTTTGGTTTGGCCACTCATGAAAATTGAAAAAAAAAAAAAATACCATACTCATACTAATTATTCGGTCCTCCAATTTCAATTTGACATCTTTCAGTGATAACATGATTGGGCAATAGATAAGGTTATCAAAAGCAGTCTAATGCACACTGTTGAACTGAAAACATCAGGCACAGGCTTCATCACTTAGTCAAGCACCTGGTTCAACTAAAAGTCTAAAACAGTAAAACTCACAAACAGACGAGCACCTCACACACATGAACCAAAGATAGGACACAAAAAAAACAAAAAAACTAAAGTTCTAATAAATTGAATCCGAACATAAAAAAGAGTTGAGAAATGAAGTTAGCTGCAGTTTCTTGCATAATAAATTTAAGTTGCAGGTAGCTTTTCATCCCATTGTATCTATATATGAAACAATGACAGAAGATATCCAACATGAGATAAATGACAATGACATAGATAATGGTTCCATCTATAAAAATTATTTCCAAAATGAAAGGAAAGAAAAGGATCAAAACAGAACTCATAAATACACTAGTTAACCATTTGTTATACTATGTGGTAAGATAATAACTTAATTCGAAACCGCACAAAAGAAAGACCTTCATAAAGCCTCTACCACAAGTAAACAATGATTAACCCCCTACAAAATTCTTAACTAAACACCTCATAGAACTTCTCAACCACAAGTAAACCCGAATCTATTGACTCAAGAGGGTCCTTCCTAAGCCGGTGCCTCAAGCAATTTGGTATAACCGTTGCTATATCCTCCACTGTCACCTTCTCTCTCCCTTTCAAGGCCGCCAATGACTTTGCAGCCCGATTTGTCACGATATCACCTCTCAATCCATCAACATTCAACTCAGCACACACCTTAGAGATTTTTACTCTCAAGTCACGGTCCATCTGGACTGCTGGAAGATTCGATCTTGCAGCTGTGATCTGCTCCTGGAGTTTCTCTTGCTCAGCCTTGTAAGACTCCCTGAAGCTTTTTGGGTCTTTGTCGAAGAGGGCACGCTCCTCAACAATCTTGACCCGTAACTCAGCATCACGGACTGTACCAACTTGTGCATGCATGCCAAATCGGTCGAGCAGCTGTGGGCGTAGCTCACCTTCTTCCGGGTTACCCGAACCAATAAGGATGAACCGGGCTGGGTGTGAAATTGAGATGCCTTCTCTCTCAACTGTGTTCCAGCCTGATGCAGCCGCATCTAATAAAACATCGACTAAATGGTCATCTAACAAATTAACCTCATCCACATATAAAATTCCTCTATTAGCCTTGGCAAGTAGACCTGGCTCGAAGGCCTTGACACCTTCAGTCAAGGCCTTTTCAATGTCAATTGTACCACAAACCCGATCTTCTGTGGCGCCAAGAGGGAGATCCACCATGGTGATTTTCGTGGTTGCAACAGGCACCTGAAAGAGTATAGTAAGTAACATTTTACTCAGGCATTAACCAGCAAACTAGGTTATTTGTAACCAGTTGTGGGAATGATTCTGAACTTCTGATCGAGTTGGGCTAAGGTCAGGTTGACATCATTTTGAAAAAAACCATAACATGGCCGGGTCCAACCTGACCCATCAGTGACCAAGAATCATGACTGCAACCCATTTTGGCCTTTTATTTTCTTTCTGTTCTTTAATGAAGAAACAGTGGGCCCATAGGAAGCTAGCCTTTCATTCTAACAAATTAAAGCAAACAGGTCAGGTTGTCCCCTAACAAGGGCAGTTTTGACCCACGTAGCCAGCCGGTCAAGAAACATTTTCCATAACACAATATTGAAACCATGACTGGAATGGCAATTTTAGGTTGAACACACTTAATTCGATAACTTTCTCCTCACCATAAATAACCCTTTTCATTTCAAAATATCAAAATTAGCCAAAATAAAACCAAGTGAGTTTACAAGCAGCTTTCGAGTTTGCATGAATTGGTTAGAAATCAACTTGCTACAGCAAATATGACAAGTTAATCCATGTTTGCTTGACTAAACTTTATGTCAAAAAGTTTGGTTCTACTTGCAAATATGGTAATATATAAGTTGTAGTATAAAAGTACCAACTAACATTCTTAATTAGTACAGTTGGCAAACACACACCTGTAATCCTTTTATAACACGCTCCCGTACTTCAGGGCCCATGGACTCAGGGTCTTCTGGATCGGAGTTAAATGGGTCACCAACTGCAACCCGGATCTCAGGGAGTAGGTCAATGAGGGACCGCACAGTGGTTGACTTGCCGGTCCCACGATCCCCCATTATCATCACACCACCAATTTTGGGGTCGATCACATTTAGTAATAGACATAGTTTCATCTCGTCCTGGCCAACTATGGCCGAGAAGGGATAAACGGGCCTTTGGCTCTCCTTGGCTGTCTGTGAAGCCTGGAATAGGGACTTTTTATTAGATTAATCTGACTTTCTCCATTATTTTTTTCTGCGTGTGTGTGACGTTATCAGACCAAGCAACACAAACATCTTGCTATAACTAAAGGTCAGCCATCAGTGGTATTAATGGTTTGTTTGTTGAAAAATAGGTAATATGCTGGTATGGATGATATTCGTCAGTATGATATTGAACTGAGATTAACCTATTTCACAACATTCTTTTTGCTATGCTTAAGTAGTGGTTATACAAATATCTTCCTTTTGTTTTATCCAATATCCCAATGAAAAGTTAGACTGGTACAAGCACAAGCACAGACTGTACCAAGCAGTATGGTGGATGGGTTCTATTATGCAACAGCAAATGAACCACAATTGGTCAAGCCAACAAATAGGAAACCCATTAATGTCAAATTTTGCCGAAGGAGCATCAAGTACATAACTAATTACCTGTTCAGTAGCAGTAATATCAGGTGCTGCTACATTAGAAATGAAGAGACGTCTATTTCCAATCCCTAACCCTTTGCCAAAGTAGCTTCTCTGCTTACAATGCGCTGTACAAACCAATTTATTACTGAAAAATAATTACAAGAATAAGAAAAGGCAAAGAAAGATAGCATTTCAGTTTAAAGATTGAATGTACGTCGGATGTTAGTGGGGTGGAGGCTAAGTGAAGGGACCGAGCGAGGCCTGGAAGAAGCCAAGAGAGAGGACGAGGCAGAGAAGAGTGCCGCCATTTTTTAGATGGGGCTAAATTTGACTACGAATTCTCTCTGATGAAAGAAAGAGAGAACTGATTATTGGAAATTCTGATTTTGAGAGAATGGTGATGAAAGGGAGAGAGGAAAGCTGGATTGGTGCTGCAGATCAGCGGATAAGATTTCGAAGAGCGAGAGAGAGTGTAACTCTAATGGGTCGGATCAGTTTGTTTCTACTTGCTACCTTTACCCAATCCGGAATCCAAAATTTCATTTTTTTTTTTTTTAATTATTGTTTTGGAGAATTAAAAAAAAATTATACAAAATTGCATTATCAAATTTTATCAAATATAAGTTATATGACTTTTCCATACACGAACTGTAAACCGCCTTAAATAAATAAAGACATCATTCAACAATAGTCAACTTCATGCTCTGACTGATGAAATTTGGCAACTATACATCAGTGTTGTAAATAACGGTACGCCGTACGCGTTCGTCTGATAGATAGAGTACTGACAAACAATTAATACGGCTGATTAATTTCTGGGCCCTATAATTTCTCTGTGGATAAAGCTAGCAGGCCAGTGGCCCATCAGCCCAGAGCTCGAGTTTAGTTTTCTTTTATTAATAAAGGCCCATAAAACTGAATTCTGTTACAAAAATATTTCGTTTTCGATTTTCTTCAAATCTCCCTCCTTACGGGGCGCAAGCACCCGACCAAAATTTTTCGCAATTTCGCCGCGCTTCCAAATCTGCTCCCCCCCACCCCCGCCCCAAGTCCCCAACACCCAAATATTCCCAAATACCCAATCTCCAATTTCAAATTTCAGTGAAGGAGCCATGTTTCAAAATTCCCTCTCCTCTCCAACGCAACTTACAAATAACCTCTCAATCCTTCTCTCTTCACCAATCCAACCTCACCATGGCTCTCTCGCTCATGTCTCTTGCCAAAGAGAACAACTCTCCTCTTCCAAGTTCTTCGCACCTCTCAATTTCTCCAGTGAACGAAGGCTTGAGCCAGAACAGAAAGAGAAAACGAGCTGCTTGGTTGAGAGTTCCACTTGATGATATCACACATCTGTTTCAACCAAACAACAATGAAGCCATGCCTCCTCTCCGTTTGGGTGCTCCAATGGAGAGAAAGGGTGCTGTGGTGGTGAAGCGGAGGGTTTTGCAACCTGTGGAGATGAATCGTAGAGTATCGCTTAGGAAGGAGTTCAGATAGTTAGATCTGATTTCTTTTTTCTCTTTTCTTTGCTCCTTTTTTTGTTATAGTTAAAGAGACTGATAAATGTGAAGAAGAGAAATTTAGTTTCCCAATTGTTAGTGGGAAAAATAGTTTTCAGCGGAATAAATTTCTGCTCCTAGTTGAACGAATTTGTTATTGACATGAATTTTATTATTCACTCTTTTATTATACATTTGAGAAATGCAAAATTGCAAAGGGAACAGTACTAATTTTGCTGTAATCCTGGCCGTCCGTACAACAATTGTGCGGTTCAGCTGGTTCAGTTACCATGAGTCAGCTTCATGATACAGATCTTGTTCACATACAATTGACAATGTAAAGCTGCTTGTTTGATGCTTACTCAAAATTCAACAAAATACAAAATTTAGAAATGCAAAAGGGACGAAATTGAATTCTGATTTAATTTTTTTTTTCTAACATACTGATGTTTACTTTAAGGCTTAATATCATATATACTTTTTAATAACTCTACTTAACTACATTCATATTTTTCCTTTTAACTCTTTAATATATCATAATGTAAGTATGTAACCTTAATACTTCAAGCTAAGTCATTTATAAATATCATCAAATACTCTGACAAAATGACATTATAGTGGTTAATTCAAGAGATGCAAATAGTGCCAATTGTTTTTCTTTTTCAAACCCAAGGCATATTGTATACCCCAGTGTTGTAAATAACGGTATGTGGTCGTCGGACAAACAGGGTACTGTCAAGCGATTAATCAGGAATAATCAAGAATAATTGGCCATAGTCAGAAATAACTGATCGATTAGTCAGAAAAATCCATAATGATTTAGTCACCGCCAACGACTAATTAGCCGATTAATCAGCCTAAACAGACGTTTTTTTACAACACTGGTATACCCTTTGCAACAAGAAATTAAGTGTGACAATGACATAATGACATGGGTATATGAGGTAAGAAGAGCGGCCAGGTTTTTTTTTTACATTGATTCATTGAATATCCTAAAATTTCAGGGTACTGGTATGGTACCAGCTGCTGACTTGTACAGGTATTGTACCGGCTGCTGACTTGTACTGGTATTGTACTGGGTGCTGACTGGTACTGCATGGTACCAGTTCCAGATGGGTACTGGTATAGTACTTGTTGCTGACTGGTACAGAAAAGTGCTTCAGTTTGTGTTTTTTGCATTTTTGATGGGTTGCTCCAGCAGAGAGTTGTAACACTGCCTTATGCTAGTACTAAATTGACAGTCACCGTTAATCTTTTAAGAAAAGAAAAAGAATATCCTAAAATTTTATTACTACAAATAAGTTAAAAAGAAAATTATTAAATGATAAATACACATTTTGTTCAAAATGTGCCGTATCGTGCTATGTCTGTTCCAAGCATGAATTGTTTGGAAATTTTTTAATTGATATTAGCGACTCAAAAATTCATATCAGTGTGTAAATAATGGTATGCGCTCGTCGGAAAGATACAACCAAGTCATTAATCGGGAATAATTAAGAATAATCATAAATAATCATAAATAATCAATTGATTAGTCAGGAACTTTTGTGACTGTTTGGTTGTCGTCAATGACTAATTGGTCAATTAATCAGTCTAAACAATTGTTTTTGACAACACTCGTTCATATTCAAAAATTGATATGATTGTACGAATAATTAAATGGAATAACCACAACAATACCGGAATTCTTTGAGGACTAACAGTGTTGTTTGCAGTTCCTTTGGTGATGTTTGCTTGTTAATTATTTGTAAATTATTTGCTGATATCTTTAAATTATTAATTAGGATGTCTTTTTTTTTTTTCTAATATTATGCAATGTTATATTTAATTTCATTATCTTACTTTAAATTTATATCTAATCAAAATTACATGCAAATGAGGCAAAAACGATCAATTTAAGCCATAACTTAAATCACAAATCCAACCATATATAAATAGCTTTAAGTCATGACTTAATTTTATACCTCAACGGAACATAAATAACTTTAATCAGCCTAAAGATGAAATAACCAACTTAAACATTTTTAACCGACCTCAATTAAGCGACGAAATTTAATATGAAGTAATCAATTTAAACGTAGAACTCCATCCAAAATTTAAGAGAATTTTAGAGGAACCTGAGTCCATATCGGTTGAAATACTCAGTCGAATTTCAGGACTCATAAATCCTCTCTCTATCTCTATCTCTCTTCTCTATCCTCAAATCTTTGAGGAGAGAGAAGACAAATAGAGACAGGAAGGGAATTTCTCAGTCTTAAAATATAACAGAGAATTTCAGCAGATCTCAATTCAGAGGAACCCAACAATGCTACAGTTTTACTGTTTCATTGAAATTTGACCATAATTAAACTACTTTTCTGTATTTGGATTCTTTTTAAACGATTAAAATGAAAAGTTATTAACCCAAACTTTTCAACTATTATATCCGGTTGGCGACATTTCTATTTTTGTTTTTTCCTTTTCCCAATAATTAAAAAAAATTCACTATGTACTCGTAAAAAATTATCACATTTTGATTTTGTTTTTATGTTAATTAATATGTTAAAAATTAATATCTAGAAATTATATACATCAATATATTTTTACAAGCTCTCGATGAGAAACAAAATAAAGTTGGAATTTCTTATTTTTTACATGTGCATAGATAAAATTATGTAGATTATATCTAATGATTTTATTTTGACCTTTAAGTTTTAAATTTTGAGTAATTATTTTTTAAAAGATAGAGGTATGATGGAGGTACAGAAAATAGAGATATTTGAACCCTCCTCTTAATTTTAAACAATTTTTATAATTTTCTTTTTTTCAAACTTTTCTGAAATATGCAGTCTCAATCAGTGTTGTAAATTACAGTTGTAAATTACAGTATGCGGTCGTCGGACGGACAGAATACCGTCAAGCAATTAATCGGAAATAATCGAAAATAATCATCCATAATCAGAAATAATCGGCTAATAAATTGAAAAAATCTATGATAACCGATTAATCGACCTGACGTTTTTTTCCCTCGAATGCTCAATCCGTGACTTGAATTTATCACCAATCGATGAGCAAATTCTGTCCTTCTCTAATTGGTTAAAAGGAAAGCCCAATGTACACATTGTGCTTGGGCTTAAACTCATAGAGGTGTCAAAAGTTTGAAGGATCTAGCCTAACTAAATATTTGAAAAGTCAAATTGACTGAGCTCAATTCAATCCGGCCCGACCTGATACTTTTCTTGAGCTGGATCAAAACAATTCGACCATGACCTTAAATAGCATGTCTCAGATCTGACCCTTGGTCGGATTTGTCTTAACCTACATTCGTATTCTTCAAATCGATGCTACATATATATTTCACGAATTATTTCACGAGTTCTTCAAAATTAATATAAATATTCAAATAAGGAGCCGGATTTTAAGGCATGAGGTTTAAAAATATTATGAAAATTTCATATCAATTTTACTTTATCTATAACATTATACTATAAACTATATAAACAATTATATGAAATTACAGAAAATGTGAAATTAAATAAAATTTACAATAAGTAAATTCGCCACTTTCAATACATATATTCTGATGGAAAAATATTTCATTGGTAATGCGATATCTATATTGCTCATCATTTCTATCTCAACGGCCATTGACCTTGCATAAGAGGCGGAATTAGAATTAGGTGTCCTTTTTCTCCGCCAATTAGGTAATTAGTTTCTCCTCCTATTATTGCACATCTCAATTTTACTTGCACCTAGGGGTACAAAGGGATCGGATAGTGGTAAAATCATATCCGTATCTGTTTTTATTTTTCGGATATGGATATGGAGATATTAGACGGGTACGTACGGATATGAATCGGATATCGGATATACATAGATATATACATAAATATTTTCATAATATATATTAAATTATATAGTATATAATTAAATTTCCAAATCATATATGTATCTGTATTAGTATGGAATTTCGGATATCGAATATCCGTATTAAATTTTCGGATACGGATCCGGATATGATCAGATATTATTCAATTCGTTTGCACCCCTACTTGTACCTGATCGCTTCTCTCTCCTATGTGTGGACATGGGTGCGTTGGGTGAGTTTTGAGTAGAACTAGAGTTACACACTTACACTCTTAAGCTCGTCAAGTTTTTAGTAAACATAAATCTAAAACATATTAAATTTGTTTATAACAACGAATTCAAGTTATTAAAATTGATTTACTTCCTGTATAAAGTATAATTGATTTACTTCATGTATAATGTGTGTACATGAAAATTAAATTTTGGAATTAATTTACTATAAAGTAAAGTGGTAAAAAAGTAATAAAAAAATGAATGCATTAAAATTAATTATAAACATTCTTCTTTGTTAACTACTTGACTTTATACTAAATTAATTTGAAATTTTATAATATTTAGACATATAAACACATGATTTTTTTATAAATAGGAAAAAAAAATATTGACAATGCGGTATGTTTTTGGGAGATCTCGAAAATAGAAAGAATGTTATGGTTTATAGCGTCCAGGGCACTGTAGATGGACGTTATAAACCATAATATTCAATCAATTCCATCTCTAATGATCGCGAATTAACAAAAAAAAAGAACACTATAGTTGGATCTTATGATTTATCATTACTTGCTATAGTGTTTTTTTTAATCCTATATTATGTTCAGAGGAAGAACTGAAGTAAAAAAAAAAAATCTGTAGCTAGACATATGAACCATAACAACCAGACACATTTTTTTTTTAAAATTAGCAATCAACTAGACATTATGGTAAATAACATCCACTTACAGTGTACTGGATGTTATAAACCGTAGCGTTCTTCATATATTTCAAAATCTCACAAAACCTTACCCCATTCTCGATATTTTTTTTGTTTTCTATTCATAAAAAAAATTAGTAGTAAAATGGTTTTGAACAGTTTAAATTTGTCGTTTGAAGTCAATCAAATAGATTTTAAAGTTAAGCAAACCAAGAAATTTAACTTGATGAGGTTAAGAACATTCTAGTTTTTTTTTTTTTTTTTTTTTTTTTGAAAAGCATGGTAGTTGAAGAACACTTTAGTTCTACTCTGATATTTTTTATGATTCAGATAATATAAATGCGAGCCACCGACAAGATTTCAAAAAAAAAAAGATAATATAAATGCAAATTTGATGAAATTTGATAATTTCCCGAAATTATTATTTAAAAAGCCGACATATTTGAGTTAAAATTATGGGAAGATTTGTCACCTAACACATAAGAAAGTATTTGAGTGGAAAATGATTTATTTGCATTTTTATTGACACTTGACCTCTTAAAGTCTTACATGGAGTAAATGCATCCTTTTGAAAATAATGATCGCCCCACGATGAAGTTGAGAGAAAAAAAAAAAGGTGGATAAGCTTCCATTGCAATTTGTGATAATATTGCACAACCAGCTGGTGAAATGATCTTTCGTTTGCGGCGAAAACGATTTGTCAAACCAATTACATAATGCCGCCAATGTCATTATACAAATATTTTGTTGAAGATACCAAATTAGTTCCACATCTCATGTTTCCACCTTTGATTCTTTTTTATGTTGTAGTGTTTGACTTCAATTTAATTGTCTATATCGTGGAATCTCTGCTGTGAACCGATTATATATCTTTCTGAAGTCATTGAATTTGATTTTAACTTGAGCTGCCGCGTCCACACAAAACGCACCCAAATTTTTTCATTGTCGAGAAGGGACAAGTTTGTAATGTGATGTGATCCTAGTCATTCATGCTCTGCACTTTTCTATATTCCTAAGACTTCTCTCGTTTTTTAAGAGCCATTTTACCATTTTTAATCAAATGAATTATATATTTTAATTTTATCACTTTAGATGTGCACTAAGACCAAGTTGACCCTATGTTGCTCTTAATCATGGCCATTCATATGTCAATCTGGCCATAACATTTGACTCCTAAACTGCTCTTAAAGCCATGTTATATGTACATATATTAACATTCCTTTGCAAAAGGAGGAACACAAATGAGATAGAGTACTAATTTGAAGTGCAATCCGTACCAAGCAAACTTCTAATTAACCATTAGCTGCTTTTATGTATGCATCTTTATTAAAATCCTCGTGTTTATATTATTGGAAGGTATACAATGAAAAGGCCAAGTGGCAATGAATCAGAGCCCATGACAGGTTAAGGCAAAAAGCTCTCTTATCACCAACTTTAATTAGCTGTTTTTTTCGGTTATATTATTTTTTAATTCTATTGGCTCATGTCATCAACTTGTACTCTTAGATCACTTAGTGGTTAACTAAAGAAAGCAAATTACATTTATGATTATCATACAATAGGAACTGGAGTGAATCTACATAATTAATTTACACCTAAAAAATTACATCGATCTGATATCAATTTGGGAGCTGCTAAGAAAACCTGTTATTATTGCAAATTGTAATGCAACGTGTAAAACATAAATTCCTCTTCTTACTGATTCGCCTAATATTATATTTTAAGGTCATACACCATTAATTTATCAAAAAGAGCTTATAAAGAGATATCTTAGTGGTGCTCTTTGTGCAGCAATTGCTAATCTAAACACATAGCAATAACTCCAGCAAACCATCAAAACGACTATTTATTGATGAGGCTCTGTTCGCAGCTACAAATTGCCGCATCTGAAGGATACTTTCAACAGCATACCAAAAACAAATACATTGAAGAATACATCATCAAAAATCGGTATGTAGTATTATTGTAACTTTATCTTATTTATAGAAATAGAGAATGAACTTTAACATCACCTTTTCAAAAACAATTAGTTAGCAAATCACCGTGGTTGAACTATGTTCAAATTAACCTGCTAATTGCAACTTGTGAAAAATATAAACCAAGAAAGGGAATTAAGCACGTCGTCAGTATCATCCCTAATACCAACACTGGTATCCAACAATACAAATGACAGTAAACTCCGGAATATATGCTCGTTACTTCTGAAAGATGTAAGCATTTAGAAGTCAAAGACATACCTTGTGACAACTTGTTAAGATATGTAGATCAATTGCCTTCTTTCTGTTCTATATGTAAAAATGTCGGCGTTGTTCAGAAAGTAGCACAACTTTAGGTGGTGGATGGTGGTATACAAGTTGTAGTTGCAGTTTAATCAGTTGATATAATACAAATACCTGTGCCTTTTGATATTAGTGCATCTAATTAATAAGTTTCTAGTTGCAGTTTAATCAGTTGATATAATACAAATACCTGTGCCTTTTGATATTAGTGTATCTAATTAATAAGTTTCCTCTTCAGATTCCACTAAACCAAAACAAGTTTATTATTGCAGAAGCTTGGAATTCCATATATAGTGGTTCTTAGTCGGATATCTCTAGCTAATAGATCCTTAATATAATTATTCATAGTTTATTGAATAACTATATACTGGATTCAGTATCATCTATGTTAAGGAAACCAAAATAGTATTAATTACTTTTGTATAGAGTTCATCTATGTTAATTGTTTCAGTATCATCTGAGTTTTGTAAACCTATAACATGCTTTTGTGCCTCTGTTATTAGTTTTATAAAATGAAGTTCCTCATTCTACAAAACTTTTGTCGAAATATATAGTTGTAGAAATCACAGAAAAACAAAGTAACTATATAAAAGGGTGTACTTTTAGAATTTAATTTCGGTGAAATTAGTATTATTATTCTCACCAGCATGAGATGGGTTCTTTGCAATTGTAAGATCTTTAAATGGTATAAAACATCGTTGTTGTTTTTAATTAATTTGTATTTTTGAACTGGTATCAAGCTCTCAAAGATTTTCAAAGAAATCTCGGCTAATAAAATGTGCATGTTGTTCTAAATAATAAAAGAGCAGTCATTATTTGCAGATCCTTTTTTAATCTCTGAAAGTGCTGGCCCACTGAACTGGGCCAAGACATTCACAGAAATCAATTTCCTATGTACTATTATCTTCATATTCAATTTAAGATGATGAATGCTAACATCACTAATTCTTTAAGCACAGTTTTTGAATCTGCGGAGGTGTTGGCCCACAGAGCTGGGCCTCGTTAGAAGCTTGAATTAAATTTTAATTAAACAAATTAGAATGTCCAAGCTGGGGCAGACCATTATGCATTCTTTTTGTTTCACTTTTTCTCATAGCTCTCCGATTGGGCTAACATTTATCCTATAATTAATGCCTACACTGGCCCAATTTGGCCCATTTACCTATAGTGGAGATGACAAAGCATGCATTCATGATCCTCTATCCAAATCAGTGTTTTAAAATGCAATTTTGGTCATATATGTGGAAGGCTATTGCATACCACATATGTGGCATGCAATCACATATGCAGATTTGTATACGGAATTACATATGCAGTTTTACTATGTATTGTTAAAATAATATCAATAAAATAAAATATATTTATATAACAAGAGTTGTCTAGCATAGTGGTTTGTACTATTTATCATATTGTAAAGGTCATGGGTTCAAATCTCCTTCAATGCAGAATAATTTATGGGCTTTTTTCAAATCTGCATGACTACATATCAAATATGCATGGTGTGACCGCATTTAAAATCACTGCTCCAAATTGCCAACTTCTTCAGTTGTCAAATGAAATTAACTTATTAGGAAAAGTTTATTTTTTTTTCCGCTTAATTTTATACTAAAATAACTTATTATGAAAATTTTCAAAATTTTGCATGTACGCATCACTCATGAAGTAGATTAGTTTCAATATAGTTTGAATTCGTCCTTGGAATCCAATTCAGTAAGTTTTTAGAGTTGCAATCACCAAATCCTCTTTGATAAAACGCAACACATCCTAGCTTTGTTCTAATATTAACTGCATAGTTTCCAGTTTGATTGTAAGTGCTCTTTTTTTATACATGTAACCTTTTCACAATTTTAGATAATTATCTCTCAACAACAAAAAGTAGTATTTCTCCGTGATAGAAATTGTATGTCATATATACATGCACGCTTATGATTGCATAGTTCCGTCCTTATGAAAATGTTTTCACGCACGAGATATCTATATTCTAACAATTAGGTATGTTGATTGCAAAATAAAAATATCTAGAATAGTTTTTTTTGTCATTTGTCTTATTAAAATAGTTAAATACAACTTTTTGTCTTATTAAAATAGCCCTTTTGTCATTATAGGTATGTTTGGTTGCAAAACAAAAATAACTAGAATACTCAAATTAAGAATAACTATTGTTTGTCTTATTAATTAGAATAGTTAAATCTCAAAACTCTTAGGAATATCCTATTCTAATAAGACAAAAAAATTGAATTTACTATTCTAACTATTCTAACCCAATAAAACACGAAATAAGCTATTCTGAATAGCTTAACCTCAAGAATAGTCTATTCTCAATCCAACCAAACATACCCACAAGAATAGGCTATTCTAATAAGACAAAAAATTTGAATTCTCTATTCTAACTATTCAACCCCAACCAAACATAAAATAAGCTATTCCGAATAGCCTTGTTCCAAGAATAATATTTTTTCAAATTGTATGTCGCTGGTCTAATATCTTATTATGATGTCTTACATGTGCATGCATGGAAATTTACCCAACATAAATTACATTATAATTATATAATACATGAACAAACTAAAACAGAATGTAGCGCATGTAGATGGTTAATGCTTTGTTCCTGTGGTTTACGGAGGTTTTGGGATCAAACCGTGTAGTAATTATTTTGAATTTAACTAATAGCACAAATTTAAGTTAATAGATTGATTTGTAAAATGTTTCAGGCTCATAAGATAGTGCAGTTACAACAATCTTTCCGTCATTCTTTTTAATATTGCCACTAGCAAACTCATACGTCATTCTTTTTAATAAAACTATAACACTATATACTCATCATAATCTCAAGCTTAGCTGCATCCAAGAAATCATGGCAACAGCATCAGCCCTAAGTTTCTGTATATTGCTTCTCCTCATTACATCTACAATTCCGACTTCTGAGCCCCGTTTGATACATTTGGAAATCCATATTCAGAAAGAAGAAGGTAAGCAGCACGAGATATTCTACGAGCAATCAAAGCGGCTTAGTCCAGGTGGGCCAGATCCTCAGCACCACTAGTAAATCGGTACTTTTTGGTGGGATTTTGGGATGTTCAGGAGATCGATTTGTGCTGTTTTATTTGTGTGATTATAGATGCTACAAGAACTTGTGCGAGCATTAATGTATACTAATTAAGAGCTATTAGTGAGATTGTTTGTAAAAATAAAGATCGATCATATATGCAGTTTGAATCAGTTATTGATCTGCTTATATTTACCAACTATTGATATTCAGAGTAATCCTTTTTCTCTTTTCTTCCTTCCTTCCTTTCCTATTTTTGGGGGCCTCTTAATTAGTGTATGTGTAATGTGTTTGCTTGTATTTTTATTTTGTTAAGACGGAAAGATGATTTTATGTTAAGCTACCCAAATGATGAAAGATGTGTGTTATATTCTCTACCAATTAAATCTGAAGCTACCTAAATGATGAGATTGAGAAGTATATGCGTTATTTTTCTTACCAATTAGATCATTTTTTGGCCTCAACTTCGGAAAAAGTTGCCCAGATGATTTGTCATTAGTTAGTCCATTTCGTTTCATAATGAAAGACCTAATTACTTTTTCCACTTTCTTTACCAGATTAAGACATAGATAATAAATTTTTCATGTTAAATGGGTGAGTTGAACATTGAACTCAATGCTCATGACTTGATTACGAATTAGAATATTGATATTGATACAGCAGAGATTCTTAAATTTGGTGTGAGATTAAACTAGCTCGACCATAACAATATGTTTAAGAAGTTCAAACATTACTCCAAACAATATTCCCAAGCTTTGAAGAAAGGTTAACAAGTTCAACAATCTCTCTCTTTGACATAACCTACGAGTTTCCTGAGGTGCTAAAGCTGATTTAATTTTGATGTCATTTTATGCCTAACATTTAATTTGTGTGAGTTCGAACAATTTGATTTACATTTTATATTTGGTTGGATGTGCCATTTTAAATGTGCCAACGATTATCTAATTAATGCAATATGTTTGATCTGCTTCACACTTGTGCATGTGAAGGCAGTAATTAGCCCCTTCCAAAGGAGGGCGAAGCTGATCGTGAGTTGTACCTAGTTGGAAACCTAGTGAATATCTTTTCATCAGGTGACGGACATTAACTTAGGTTGTTTTCACAACGGTAAAGGCATATATATAAATTTTATTCGACTTGTTTCATTACTGCGAAAGCACATACATTGTCATTTTTACTGGAGCTGTATTTCAAAATTTGATGGCCAGAACGAAATGTATTTAGCTACCTGTAATATAGAATTGGCTAGTAACAATGTTGTAATTTTGATCCTTGAGTTTTTCTTTTTTTTCTTCTCTTTCTGAATAACAATAAGTTCGTTACATTTTTGCCAAGTTACTGAATCCCCTTGTTGCAAAATGAAAGCGAGCTTAAAAAAATCGATAATTAACCTAAAATTTGGTGGTGCTATCACATTCCTGTTGTTCTTATTGTTTGCATTATTTCTTGTAATCTAAGTTTCTTTTTATCTCTAATTAAAACTATATCTCATCAATCTGTTTAGTATTAATTTGTAGACACTGTATAAAAATCTTTCTTCATGATCAATTTTAAAAGACCCTTAATTATATTTTCTTCAGCGCTATTAATCAACCATGATTACTGCATTAAATGATGCCAGTACATTATACTTCATAGACATATATATATATGAACTCGCATACATAAAATGTTATACTTATGGAGAATATATAGTTCACGACAGAACTAGATATATGTTTGACAGTTGAACGAATCAATATAACTCTCTTCTTTGTTCTAATAACATTTAATTGATATAATCTTACTTATGAAGTTAATTACCTTAACGATGCAAATATTTCGTCATTAGTTACTCTTTCAATATAAATAATACACTTTGATTATCAAACAACCTATAGATCGTAACAAGCCGTGATGATCATATTCGCAGCTGTCATTCTTGTAAATATACCAACCCTAGCCAAAATCCTGAATTGGAAGAAGCAGTACTGCATAAAACTGTAGAATCATACACATGCTTGAATTTTGAGAGTAATATCAAAGAATATTTGATCTCTCGGATTTCAAATATATGTGAATAGAAATTTTCCAACTCCAATGGGTACGTTCAACAAGTTTACAACATTAACTGATATGATTAATCATAATCTTAATATTGAGTTTTTTTTTAAATCGTGATCAAGAATCCATCAATCGAAGTGTTGTTAGCGTACTGCAGTTTGTTGGTATAGAGTAATCCTAAGTACATATTCAAGCTCTTTTAATAAATCAAACAAGAGATCCAAGAAAATTCTCTTTCCAGCACTAATTCTTCCAATACCTACTGCAGCTAATAAAGTATTTGTACTATGCACAGAAATGTACCCATTTTTACTAGGTATTCTGCAGAAGAAGAGGTATGTTCAAATTGAAGTGCTCATTTGGATATGTTCTGCTTAATTGTAATTGATTTAACATTTTACTTCGTCCAAATCTATCTTTATTCGGGATTAGCTTTCCCCGTCAGTCCATCACTGAGAAAGTTGGAAAATGCATTATTGTGTCATGACTGTCATCACAAGCACTAGCTAGGTAATTGCACAAAGGGAATGTCTAAAGAAGTGCAAAATGATCATGCTTAATAACAATTTCGAGCTTCATTGGTTGAATCATTAAACTATTGAGGTACTTGCGCGCCTTCTCTTCATCATTATCATATGAAATCAGATTAGTACTTCTATATATGTAATTGTGTTGAATCAGTATAGAGAGATTGATAGTGACTAAAGTGATGATAGTGATAGCCAATCAATTTGTTTAATTAGGAAAGGTGTTTTGAGATACACGGAATTATTGAAAAAGTGAGATCATCTCATGGATGAAGTTAACATCAGGTAGAGTTATATATACCTAAGCATTGAGTTGCAGCTACTTTACACATATTAATTAAGTGATAATTTTTGTATTGCTTTCTCGTGCTTATCATGCATTTAACATCAATTATGTTTTGAGGAAAGTAGGCTTTCTCGCCTACTTACAATTTTAGTTTTTTAAACCAAATGAAAAGAGTTACATCAATTACATGAAGAGAGAAAGGATAAGGAGGAAAAAAAGAGAGAAGAAGAAGAAGAAGAAGAAAGCAGAAATATACTTGTATACCTAAGCATTGAGTTGCAGCTACTTTACACATATTAATTAAGTGATAATTTTTTATTGCTTTCGTACGCTTATCATGCATTTAACATCAATTATATGTTTTGAGGAAAGTAGTATTCGCCTACTTACAATTTTAATTTTTTAAACCAAATGAAAAGAGTTACATGAATTACATGAAGAAAGGATAAGGAGGAAAAAAAAGAGATTTGAAGAAGAAGAAAGAAAATGAAATAAAAAAAAATGGTTGGAAAAGGTGTTTAACACTAATTAAGATCTATAGGTGGCCTTAATATATTAGTCGTGTATCCTTAATTGCTTTTAGCTTTTAATAGTAGGTCTGACGTAATCAAATATATATGTATATATACAATGCTCTTCAAACCCCAAATATTGCAACGACCTAGTTTTATTCTCAACATATATACTAGCTAGCTTGCTAGATCTAATTGTTGTCCTTTGCAAGTGTAAAACAAAGTAAAATATTTAATTAAGAAATTGTCTAAACAATTAATGTAGTAGTCCACTACGTACAAAATCTATCAATTGACAAATAAAAAAATAAAATTTTTTGAAGGTCTGTGGCTATCAATTGACAAAATTAATGCTTACATATATATATGCATGTGTACGGTGAAGACTGATCAATTGAACCAGCCGCTAGCGTTTCTTCTTTTGTGAGAGAAGTTGGTTAAGTGTAATCCTACATATTAACATCACCACATTGCTTTCCATATTCTAATTTATTGGCCCCTTAATTAAATCAGACAGGTATATCGTTTCTTGTTAAAATTTCCCAATACGTACTATGAGTTAATTATATTGTTGACCAAACAAATACTGCACGCTGCATATATGATTGTTTGTTTAATCTGATGAGCTAACAATTAAAGAAGTAAACTGTCCAATAATTTATATGCTCATCAAATTTGTTCAGTTGGTAGTGATCGAGTGGTATATATAATAGCCGGTCTGCTCGTCAGTACAAAGGAAGGCTCAAATTATATGATATATAGTTCCTGTTAGCGCTATTTTAATAAGATAGTGAGGGAAACACTATACATTTGACTAATAAGAGATTGATGACAATCAGACAAATGTACATATGATATATGCCCATGAGCTGGTAGGAGGATATATATGACTATATATAGTATTCTATGCTTGGTATTAAATGAGGTTGGGAAGGATATGGGCGTGCAAAGTGTAACAGTTAGTTCAAAAGGAGATATCACTTCTAAATAAATTTATTTGATAATTTTGATATATTTTTTCAAATCATTCTACATAAGAGTCAAGAGAATTTTAGCAATTTATCTGTTGCATTGGTGCAATTAAATTAAATTGCTTCTTATGTCCACATTAGTGTACTTTTCTTTTTTATTAGAAAGAGAGAGAACTAAGAAAGATTATGAGCCAATCAATTAGACAGTGTGCCATGCATTAAACAACAATTGCTTTTAAAAAAAAATTGCTAATTTAGAAATTATGGTAGATCCTAGCAATTATATTAGTAATTGACACATCATATTAGCAATAATAAAACAATTATCATTGTAGATGCTCAACGTATGTTGCTGAACATATATATAAATAGTATATCAATCAAATTTCATACAAATTAAGTATCGGTTAATATATACTATATCAAGCGTAAATTATCAACTTGCACTATTAAAGAGGTCAAAATATTTGATAAATAGTAAGGCATGTACTAGCTAGATTCATAATTTTTTATAGTTACAATATATACAACGTTGATCATGGCTATATAGTTGGATATAAATTATAATTTTATTTGTGATGTCTGTTTAGACCGTCAAATTAATTAAAGTGGGAATTTCATGTATACTCAAAAACTTTGAAATTAAGTATTTCCTGAAATTCATAATATCATATTTACCCTTCTAAATTTTAAAAACTCATCACAAATTTAATCATTTTATTGTTTTTTTTCTTTTAACTTATTTAAATTTATTTAGTACACTTATTTAATCCTTTGTTAATAAAAGTAAAAATATATGTAGTATGTTCAAGAAAAATGTCGGTCCTCAGGTTGCAAGAGTAAATGGGTTATTTCTCTATTTCTGACACATACACAATGACATTTAGGTATATAATTGTGGTTGCATATGAGGTACAAAGATTACTCATTTGCTCTCAGAAACTAATTAATTAGAAAACTGACATTTTTCTGAAGTGTTACATATTTTTATTTTCTAATAAAAGGTAAAATGGGCACTTTATAAATTTGAAATGAATTAGACTAGAAAATAAAAAAATAGATAATTTTTTTTGAGTTTTTGAAATTTATAGAAGGGCAAATATGATATTCTAAATTTTAGAAAGGGTACGTAATTTTGAAGTTTTTGAGGGGTATGCGTGAAATTCCCCCTTAATTAAATTACATATAATGCTATCAAAACTAATTAGTAATTAGCCATCCATAGAGATAGAACAGATTCAAATTTTATTGATTTTAGTTTTTTCAACACTTAATGCACCACATGTCAAAGTTTAAAGAACATATGAACAATTTTATTTTTAGTTCTATTTTAATCATTATTTTATAAATAAAATATTGTAGTTGTCAAATAAATATGGTAGTTAATATATCCTTTGTTTTGGTTGAAGTAATGAAGTAAATAAGGACTATTCAAATGGGCTGAACCAAGCCCAATTAACCTCAATCTTTGTACAATTATCATGTAAATGGACTTTGAATCATATATATAAATGTTATAACGGCGAATATGCCCACACAATATAAGAGGTTACGGCTTAATTAATCATGGCCCTGCTACATTGTCCCGGCACCGGGCCTAAAAATTATTTGAGACATGCCCGTGTCATCCTATTGCATGGCAACACACCAGTCAGGTGAAGTATATATATATATACATACTTGGTCGGGATTTTATAAAATAAAATAAAAAAGGTAAGATATGCGATGACAGAAAGGAGTTTACACTGCTTTCCCTAGTGAGATGCTGCCCCATGGTTGTCGCAGACAATCGAAAGTTATTTAATTCGTTGAGAATTGAGATAAGTGTGCTCCTTTTTGTAGTGTGTGCTGATTGTTTTTTCCCCAAACTTGGTGCATTTAGTAAGATGGGCGCTGATCTCCGTCGCTGCCATCCTTCCCTTCACAAAAACAAGAAGGAAAAAAAAAATGGATGATGTGATGATGATTGATCAATCAGATTTTTTGATGTAACTTAGGGCTGCTAATGAACAAGATTCGGCTCAAACTTAGCTCAGCTCAATGAGAGAAATAAAATGGCTTGGCTCCAGTTCAGCTCGGTTTTGAAAGAAAAATTCTAGCTCGGCTCATGTAAACACTTGGCCCAGCTCAGTCTGGCTCATACCATATTTGGACCCAACTCGGTTGTTAATGCTATGCGTTAGAAACTCATTTTGTTAGAACCTCAAGTTTCAACAATACAGTTGTAATCTACTATTATAATTTTTTAAATTACCCTGACAGTAGGCCCCACATTCAGTCCTTAAGGAGCTCCGAATACTGCTTTTATTTGATCAAAATCAGATGAGACGGGTCTGATCTGCTGCCTTTATAATTCAATCCGATATGCATTTAAATACACACTGCTATTCCTAAATAAGTAAAGATGATGCCAAGAAGTTGAGATGTAGATCTTGAGCAGAGATGCAGTTTGAGTCCTTGAAGTTTAAAATCAACAGCTCAGCTTATTTATTACATTTTTCCCATAGTCTTCTTTGTAATAATCAATACCCAACGGCACCTCTAAACCACCATTATTCTGTTTTGACTCGGAAGATTTATTTGACCTTTTAAGTTTTAACTCTCACTCCAAAATATATGATTATATCCGTTGACCAGGGAAGGCACTGGATCATGCATCAGACATAGAAATCCAAAACTCATTTGTGCGTGTGCGTGTGCGTGGAAGTTTGAGCCGAGAGCGCGAGGTGAGAGTCTCGAGAGAGATAGAGTGACAGAACAAAAGAGTCAAAGAGGAGGAGACTCAAATTCGATAGGCTCATGAGCAGGCTCAGCTCGGCTCAGGCAGGGGTGGAACTAGAAAATTTGAATAGGGGGGCTAATCTATAAAATGTAATATGTGAAAAAGACAAAAAAATTGTGGTTAGTGGGGATTGAACCCATAACCTTGCACATACGTATCAAACTAGAGCACAAGCTATTAGACTACCAATACACTTTTGTTATTTTATGAGGGGAGCTAGACTATATAAAAATTCAAAAAAATTCAAAAATTCAACTAAATTTTACTATACATAATTACTAATTTTAAAATCATAGGGTGGCTTAGCACCCCTTATCATACACATAAATCCGCCCCTGGACTTGGGATTTGGTCATGTTCTAAATCAAAATTTGAATCGAGTCGAGTTCGGATTTTTTTTAAGGTTAGAGTTTGACTCAATATGAAATATTAAGCTGTTCAACTCATTGGTTCACAAGCCGGCTTAGCTCATTAGTAGCCCTAATGTAACTATATATGTAAGTGATGTTGGTGTGAATTGTGCGAGAGATTGGAGGGTTTCAAGAAGCAATCTCCAAACAACGAAATTAAAATGTGATTGTTATTGTCTTTTTCTTTTTTCTTTGAGAAAAATAGAGGTCTAGTTCATATTTAATTGATAATTGCGGTTACAAAAGATTTGTTGCAACATGAAAGAGAAACACAAGTCACTACATTTGAGCTAAAACTAAATAAAGTGAAATAAAGATAGGAAAAGAAGAAAGCAAGAAAATAAAAGTGAAATCTAAGTTTAAAATGTAAAAAAGTAAAAAGATTTATTCGTTGGTCAATCTTCTCTCGCTTGTTGGGTGGTGCCATGCAGGAGCTGCGCTACTTTCTCTATCAATTCCTGTGTTGTCTTGTTCGCAAGTTAGTTTTCTTATAGGAGTTATGATGTACGTCATAGTATATGTTGTGTTACTGTTGTTGTTTCTGTTTTGTATTGTTAAATGTTGAAAGTTGTGTGTTTTTATTTATGTTGCTCTTGTGATTGTTGAGGATTTTGTTAAGGGTAATGTGTCATTGTTAATAACAAATGATGTAATTAATTTTTGGATTAGCGTTAATGCAGAATTTGATATCAGCTTCAAGAATTTCAGAAAAAAAAAGATAGGGATGACACTTTCTTTTTTGGGACTTTTTGATCCTCCGTTGCTAAACACTACACTATTATCTTCTTAAATCATTCTTCCAACAGTTACTTTTCCAAAAACATAAAAAATAAATAACTAACACTTTTTAACATTGTTTTCTCCTTTGCCTAATGACTAGAACATGCCTTTTTATCGAGTGGAATTGCCTCGGAATAGAAAAAAGACATATGAAAAGGCTCAAAGAAGGAAAGTTTGGAGCATCTCCATACGAATTATAAAGCAATTCAAATGTTGATGAAATAATTGTCATTTCAATCACAGGAATATAGATTAATTAATTGCTGATATGCAAGATTATTAATGTAGCAAATTGCATGCTTTGCAAGTGTCATTTAAAATATGTAAAAAATAAGTTGTAAGTACGTAAGAATATTAAAATATTCAATGAGTCTCACAAAATAAACATAATTAATTCTTATAAAAGCTTTACTTTCAGAAATTAACAGAGTTCAGTAATTAGTTATCTCCATTATTCAAGTTTGAGTGAGTTACTCCAAGCTCAAGATCAACTCATTAAATATTTAATGAGTGCGACTCCTATTCTTACTCAAAAAAAATATATATATATATTTAATGAGTGAGTCAACTCAAATTCAGCTCATTACCAACTCGAGTTAGCTTATAACTTGTTTGATCCGATTAATTTTCCTAGTGCATATATAGTGTGGTGAATTATGCTTTAAGTTGTTGCTCTATTATAAAATTACATTGAAAAATTGATTGGATTATGCTTTAAGTTGGGTGCGTAGGGTATGTGAGAGTAGAGCGGACATGGGATTGATTATAGCGAATTTTGTGTAACTCGAGTTGTTAATAAGCAAGTTGGGGTATTATCAAACTCAGTTCACGAGTTAAACGAATGAATCAACTTGAGTTGGAAGTCTCGAGTTATAAATGAATGAGTAAAAGTGACCAGTTATCGAGCAAGTTACGAGTTCGTAACTATTTTTGCAGCCCTAGTCTCCACTAATAATATTTTTACAAAATATTTTGGTAATTAAAAAAAAATAATCAACAAATTAAATTGAAATTAGAAAAAGTAATTTTGTTTGGTATGTGACATGTACATAACCTAACGAATAATTATCATACAATTTTATGTATTGTTTGATGATGCGTCAAAAACTATTAATTAATTTGAGACCGTGGAAATTTCCAGTCACTTAATTGTACGATGAAACATAAAAGAAATATTGATCATTATTTTTTTATCGACATGATATATATGTGAATTATATTGATCACGCCTATCATTTTAGATTTTAAATTTAAGTTTTATTTTGTAAATATATTAAAATTGTTAAAACATATTGAATTAATGAATTAATTATGTTCTCTTCCTTGACAATTCTTTCGTTGCCCTCAACCAAAAACTACACTAACTTCTCTTTTGTCTCTTGTACCACCCTGAGAAGTTATTTGAAGAACTTTATAGTACGGCTACGGAGATTCTTCCCCTTTCCTTGTCCTTTGGAAATTGGAAGAGTGCCCAAGCATTTTTTTATCATTGCATGTGCACTGCAGAATCTTTTCAAATCTTTAACAGCAATGTAGTTTAGTGGAATAGTAGTTGAAAAGATTCATATCTCATTACATATTGTACAAAGGACACATAATACTTTTAAAATATTTGAACCCAAGCAAACAATAAAAAGTGAACATGAAATGTATTGGACTAAGTTCGTTAATTAGTAGTGGCTTTGTCTAAACGACTTCCACCTATTCCCAATCTTCTCTCATATCTCGTACTATTATTTATTAATTTCGTACTGCCACTACAGGTAACTTAACTTGCTATAAGTAGGTGGTATGGCAAAGAGATATCTTGCTCGTACACAATTATAGTACTTAACTTCACAATCATTGCACGAATGAAAATGAAACTTCTACTTATCTATCTAATTACATTAGGGTTGATGGTGATGCCACAAGCACGGGTGCACAGAGAGATGCATGGAGAAATCCACTTGGTAAGGTTTACTACACAAAGCTATGCCTATGTTTCAACCAAAATGCAGTCTTTGCACCCCATATAAGAGGAATTGATACGAGCCAGCGAGAAGTGCCAGGAGGGCCGGATCCTCAGCACCATCAGAGCGAACCACCTACCTATATTATTGTAAACAGAGAAAGAATGCCAACAAATTAAAAGGGAATATTTTTAATACACTAGTTTCTTTAATGAAGTTGGGTCAAGATCCATTGACAACTATTTATCTTGACAATTTTGATTATTTTATAAATAATTAATACTAAGGTTTGAATATAACATTTTACGCTTACGATTCACATAATGCATGTATACAACATGCATGCATATTAGAAATGAGAGGATTTGGGTGCATGTTATATTATGTTCATGGAATGGTTTAAACATTTCAATAGCTTGAACTAAATGAACATGGTGCATTTGTAAAATGCTACTCAAGTTGTATCAAATTTAATATGTGAATTATCTATATATATGCACGTAAGAGTTTTTCTAAGTTTATTTCAAAATATTTATCAAAATATTTATCAAAATTGTCAGATTGTTTCATTGTCATTGGATCGCATCCCTTAAATGTTTAGGTTACTACGATTCTATGTTTGATGATTGAAAGTACACTAAATAGGAAATAAATCTTCTGTGATTCTTCAGGAATCACAGAACCTGCTATTCCAAATCTAACCCTTCACTTTATAAAATGTACAAATATCAAAATTAGTAGTTTTTTTATGCGCGAATCTCGAAATAAATTAAGAGATGGATTTGAAATAGCAGGTTCCTGTGATTCCTGAAGAATTATAGCAGATTTATCTCCCACTAAATAGGTTGGTTTGGTTATGTATGTTTGATTCAATGTATTGAATTTTCTTAAGGTTTCGTTATGTATTACTTGTTTATTAAAATTTGCAAATTCAGATGGAAGCTTGTTATAGGTCAATATTTTTAATTATATTTAGTTTGTCACATATATATATATATATATATACAGAGAGAGAGAGGAGTTGGCTACTCTACTTTCATAAGCATATGAGGCCATATGCTATGCTTATAAGTTATTTTTGTATTTTCAATATTCAAATGTTCGATCTAAAGCACTCAACATGTTCTCCATATTAATATGTGCTTGGATATCAAATTTTATATTTTTTGAAATTTGTTTACTATTTTTTCATAATCTTTCATAACATGGTTTTTCATATTTTTTATTATTATTTTTAATATTTTTATGCCTATTTTGAAAAATTCTGAAAAAATAATAATTTTTTTTTTTCAAAAAATTTAAAATTTGGCCAGCAAGCACATTTTATTATTTCTATTTTTATTCTTAATGAACAAACTAAAACAGAATGTAGCACAGATGGTTAATGCTTTGATCCTGTGGTTTACGGAGGTATATATGGGGTCAAACGCTGGAGTAATTAATTTGAATTTAACTAATAGCACAAATGTAAGTAATTAATAGAATGATTTGTAAAACGTTTCAGGCTCATAAGATAGTGCAGTTACCTGTTAATCTTTCCGTCACAAATTAAAAAGATAAAGAAAAATCACCTTTTAATATTGCCACTAGCAAAGTCATACGCCATTCTTTTTAATAAAACTGTAGCATTATATACTCATCATAATGTCAAGCTTAGTTGCATCCAAGAAATCATGGCAACTGGCAACAGCAACAGCAACAGCATCAGCCCTAAGTTTCTGTATACTGCTTATCCTCGTTACATCTACAATTCTGACTTCTGAGTCCCGTTTCATACGAAATAGAGATTTGGAGATCCATATTCGGAAAGGAGAAGGAAAGCAGCAGGAGATATTCTACAAGCAATCAAAGCGGTTTCTCACAGTGACAACAGAACCCATCTTTAATTTGAAAACCAAACCCATTCCAGCTGTTCCCCACTCTCTCTTTCTTCTTTCCCCACTTAACCTCCTTCCCCTAATCTTTGTTTTTAAAAGCAACGCTACCTGCCCACCTTTTCTCTGTCTCTCCCATCTTGTATTCTAATTTTTTCATAGTAGATTAGTAGAGATGTAAGAACAATCTGTTTGATTAACAAAATTTGCACTTGGCAGAGGCTGTCTGTCCCTCTCCAATTCTCACGCAAATTTTTGTGTTTTATTGAATTCTTATACAATTTTCACTACAACAAAGTAGACACTTTTCGCAAGAGAAAAAACGCATTTACGACGGCCGTCCGTTGCAAAAAGAAAAAACTGAACAATGAAAGTAATCCGTCGTAAAAAATCACTTTTTATCCTCGCGAAAAGTGTCTCATTCTTGTTGTGAGCTTGTTTCCTTATCGCTGACTCTCCTTTTTATCTCTTATTTTTTCTGAATTTGACGGGTCAGATTTATCAATGAGCAGTTGTTCTAAATATTTTACACTTGATTTTTTTTTTTAATTCTGAAGGAATTTAGGTGCTTGTTTTTCATGTTATACCTTATTTCTGTTTAACCGAACAAACTGAAATTTAGTTTGGTTTGTTCGGTTCGGTTCTTAATCGGTTGAAAGTTTAATTGGTTCGGTTCGGTTTTATTTTTGAAAACCAAAAAATAGTTTGGTTTGACTATTTTATTTTGGTTTCAACCGAACCGACCGTTTGAACACCCCTATATACAACCAATCGAAGTGGCTTAGTCCAGGTGGGCTGGATCCTCAGCACAACTAATAAATCGGTACTAAATTTTTGGTGGGAATTTTGGGATGTCCAGGAGATAAAACTTGTCATTCACAAAGGTCAATTTGTGTGATTATATATATATATATATATATGTAAGTCGGCAACTCTGCAATATGCTACAAGCAAGTTCTGCTAGCATTAACTATTATCTAATTAATGCAATTTGTTTGATCGGCTTCACACTTGTGTGAGGACAATATACATTAATGATAGCACAATTTCTTGTAGCATATTGCAGAGTTGCAGACAGACATACATACATATACATATAATCACACAAATAAAACAGAACAATATGGATTAATCTCCTGGACATCCCAAAATTCCCACCAAAAAGTACCGATTTATTAGTGGTGCTGACGATCGTCCGGGCCACCGGACTAAGCCGCTTTGATTGCTTGTAGAATATCTCCTGCTACTTTCCTTCTTCTTTCCTAATATGGATCTCCAAATCTCTATTTCGTATGAAACGGGGCTCAAAAGTCGGAATTGTAGATGTAACGAGGATAAGCAGACACTAGTGGAGAACTATGAAACAGGAACAGTCAAAAACCCTTAATAGGAACGGACCTACGTCCGTTCCTGACCCAGGGGATACTGAAAATACCACTAAACAGGAACGGTTGTATAGCCGTTCCTAATTGTACAATCAAGAACGATCATTTATACAACCGTTCCTATTTCTTAGAATAAGGACGGTCGTTTAATAAAAAAACGTTCCTATTTCTACAAATAGGAACAGTCGTTTAATAAAAAGGCATTCTTGTTTGTACGAATAGGAACGGTCATTTATTAAACAACCGTTCCTGTTTGTAGAAATATGAACGCCTTTTTATTAAACGACCGTTCCTATTTGTACAAATAGGAACACCTTTTTATTAAACGACTGTTCCTGATACAATCAAGAATGATTTTTAAAAATAGCCGTTCCTGATTGGTTATTTTCAAGGACGATTGTTTACAAATAGCCGTTTCTAAATTGAACTTTAATTTAAAAAAATAAATTCATTATTTGGCCAGCTACCACATATTTTTGCTGGCCTATAAAACATAAATCATAATATGTAAGAATCATATGAAACATGAGATAAAAGATCAACATATACTTCACAAATAAAAAAAAGCTCAAGTACACCAAATTTACAATAATCCTAAATTATTACAAAATAACACATCCTAAATAGTTTTACTTTTTTCCACTAATACTTCCTTCAAGAAAAATCTAGCGCACAATGATCGGATATAGCTGAAGTTTGTTTCATTGTAACTTGTGGGAAACTCCTGCATTTTTTAAATGATAGAAGATCACAATTACAATTTTAATTGCGTATTTTGTAAACAAGATGAATATGCATACCTTTAAGTTGAAAAAAATATCGCAGAGGCGAGTCATTATGTCATGCATGAACAACATGACATAATATCCACATTCCCAATCTTCGAGTTGTTGTGGACACTGTATTAAAAAAAAAAAAAACTCAGATTCAAGTTAAGAAAGAAAAGCAAAAACAAGTGTAAAGCCCTTTGAGTTGGTAGTAAAGCTCTTTGGTGTAATTGTATTTTAGAAAATAAAGAGGAGAATTAAAACAAGTGCCAATGCACTTTTATCTTAGCAAAAATGTACATGATAATTCTCATGTTTCAGGTTACCTTCACCTTTAGGAAATTTTGCATGTACCCCAAAGAAAATGCAGGCTGCTATTTGCAGAATCAAGTAAAAGAAATGAAACAATTATAATGTATTCATAAAGGTTATGGAGGGGATGACATGATAAATCACTAATAAATATACTCATACTAACTATATTACCACAGTTATATGCGTAGATATAATTGATAATTACAAAGGTTATGGAGGGGAGGACATGATGAATAAAACCACCCCAAAGTCCTTTTTTCCTTAAAAAGAAACAGACAATGTAATACCAATTTCTCAGAGATTTGCTTCTTTCAGCTGCCGTCAGTTTGCTCCAAGCTTAAATATAACAAAAAAATACAATAAAGAAGGTTATGAAAATGCATTAAAACAATAACTTTAGCATGTGTGTTTGTTTGTTTTTGTCTCTTTTTTCTTGTTTTACTGTTTGTAAAACTGGCCGAGCGAACTCCATGCATGCTGGTACACGTACTTTTAACGAGGTAATTTTTGATTGTTTAGTTAGAATTTTAGATCCATGTAATACAAGGAAAAACATAGTTTAAGAATGGAAATAACATACAAGTATAGGTAGTATATGCTAAAGAAATGGCATCGGCGGTTTCTTTGGCCCCCATGCGTGGAACACTTGCAATAACATCACCAGTGGCAGGGTCTTGTACCTAAGTTAAATAAATGTAAATTTCAGTCCTAATAATAAAGCAATAACCAACAATAACAATGTAAAAGTGAGTAGATCCAGTAAATCAAAATCAAAATTTCAGTCTTAATATCAGTTTTGTCTAATCTCTCAGTAAATCAAAATCCAATTATACATATCTGAAATCCCCATTCAACAAAGAAGGAGAGAGACCTACCTTGCATCGGCGTAATAACTCGGGGGAGAAGGAGGCAGAGAGACCAGTAGCAGTGGCAGCGGCTTGGTTTTGGTAGCGAAGAGACACCACCGGTGCAGGAAGAACGTTTTTGCTAGGGTTTTCTCAAGAGACAAAGAAGAGGAAAGAGGGAGAGAAGGACAGAGGCTTCGTTTGCTGCATTTACGTTTTTGCTAGGGTTTTCTCAAGAGACGAAGAAGAGGAAAGAGGGAGAGAAGGATCAGCGGCTTGGTTTTCTCAAGAGACGAAGAAGAGGAAAGAGGCTGAGAGATAGCGGCTTGGAAGAGACGGGGAAATGAAGTTTTCAAAATGAAGAGAGTGGCTAGGGTATTGGCGGCCGATCAAAAGACATGGTGGGAAATTAAATTTTTCGGAAGGGAGCGGAATACAATCAAAATTTTCAGCTGATCAAGAACAGTTGTTTATAAACAAGCATTCCTGATAGTTCAGGAACGGTCATTTATAAACAACCGTTCTTGATTATCAACTATCAGGAACGCTCTTTTATAAACGACCGTTCCTGTTACTCATTTTTAAGGTTATCTTTTAACTTTGTCTGTTCCTAATAGATATCAGTAACGCGTTTTTGGTTTATTCGACCCTGATGTGCCGATACTAAAAGTGCATTCTCCACTAGTGAGAAGCTTAGGGCTGATGCTGTTGCCATGATTTAATTTCCTGGACGCAACTAAGCTTGAGATTATGATGAGTATATATAATGCCACAGTTTTATTAAAATGAATGACGTATGACTTTGCTAGTGGCAATATTAAAATGTGATTTTTCTTTATCTTTTTAATTTGTGACGGAAAGATTAATTAACAGGTAGCTAGCTGCACTATCTTATGAGCCTGAAACGTTTTACAAATCAATCTATTAATTATGCTATTAGTTAAATTCAAATTAATTACTCCACGGTTTGATCCCATATATACCTCCGTAAACCACAGTAGCAAAGCTTTAACCATCTGCGCTACCTTCTGTTTTAGTTTTTTCATGTATTATATAATTATAATGAAATTTATGTTGGGTAAATTACCATGCACCTGTAAGACCTCATAATAATATATTAGACTAGCGACATACATTAGGAAAAAAATATTATTCTTGGAACAAGGCTATTTGGAATAGCTTGTTGAGTTAAATAGCTAGAATAGAGAATCCATATCTTTTGTCTTATTAAAATAGCCTATCTCTTACAGGGTATGTTTGGTTGGATTGAGAATAGACTATTTTTGGAGTTAGGCTATTTGAAATAGTCTATTTTGTGTTTGGTTAGGCTAAAATAGCTAGAATAGTGAATTCAAACTTTTTATCTTATTAGAATAGACTATTTCTAAGAGTTTTGAAATTTAACTATTCTAATAAAACAAATAATAACTATTCTTGATTTGACTATTCTAGCTATCCTTATTTTGCAGCTAAACATAGCTATAATGACAAAAGGGCTATTTTAATAAGATAAAAAGTTGTATTTAACTATTTTAATAAGACAAATGACAAAAGAGTTATTCTAGCAATTTTTATTTTGCAATAAAAGATACCTAATTGTTAGAATATAGATATCTCATGCGTGAAAACATTTTCATATGGACGGAACTATGCAATCATAAGCGTGCATGTATATATGACATACAATTTCTCTGTCATAGAGAAAGACTATTTTTTGTTGTTGAGAGAGAATTATGTAAAATTGTATTTTTAAAAATTGTGAAAAGGTTACATGTATAAAATAAAGAGCACTTACAATCAATCTGGAAACTATGCAGTTAATATTAGAACAAAGCTAGTATGTGTTGTGTTTTATCAAAGAGCCCGTATTTGGTTAGTACAATTCTAAAAAAATTATTGAATTGGATTTAAATAACGAATTCAAACTATATTGAAACTGATCTATTTTATGAGTGATGCGTACATGCAAAATTTTGAAACTTTTCATAAGAAATTATTTTAGTACAAAATAAAGCTTTTAAAAAAATGAACTTTCCATAATAAGTTATTTTACATGAACAAACTAAAAGGAGCAATATTCGATTTTCTTTTTTTCGGAACTTTCTGAAATCTGCAGTCTGAATCAAGCTCAAATGCTCAATCCGTGACTTGGATTTTTTACCAACCGATGACAAGCAAATTCTGTCCTACTCTTAATTGTTTAAAAGGAAAGCCCAAGTCACACATTGTGCTTGGGCTTGAACTCTAGAGGTGTCAAAAAATTTGAAGGATCTAGCCTAACTAAATTTTTAAAAAGTCAAATTGACTGAACTCGATTCAACTCGGCTCGATCTGATACTTTTCTTGGGCTGAATCAAAACAATTCCAACCCGGAACTTTTCTAAAACTGAAACCAAACAATCCAAACCCGAGATGATATAAATTTTATTCGACTATGACCTTAAATAACATGTCTCAGATCTGACCCTTGCTCGGATTTGTCTTAACTTACGTTTGAATTCTTCAAATCGATGTTACATATTTCACGAATTATTTCACAAGTTCTTCAAAATTAATATAAATATTCAGATAAAAAGATATAAGGATTTTTAAGGTATGAGGTTTTAAAAGATTATGAAAATTTCATACTTGCTATATCTATAACACTATACTATATATAAACTATATAAACAATTATGTAAAATTACATAAAATTTACAATAAGTAAATTCGCTACTGTTAATATATATATTCTGATGGAAAAAGATGTCATTGGTAATGGGATATCTATGTTGCTCATCATTTCTATCTCAACGGCTATTGACCTTGCATAAGAAGCGGAGTTAGAATTAGGTGTCCTTTTTCTCCGCCAATTAGGTAATCATTTTCTCCTCCTATTTGCAGTTGATCTGGTCTATTATTGTACATCTCAATTTTACTTGTACCTAATAGGTTCTCTCGTCCTATGTGTGGATCGAAATGGGTGCGTTGGGGAGTTCGTACCCTCTCAGGTTTGCAGAGGAATATCCTCATTTTACGATTTGAGATTAAATCTCAACCGGTTTGAGATTCGGACCACCATAGGGGAGGGCATATATTATTGGGCTTTGAGTTTCGTGCCAAGTTAAAAAGAACAGTCTAGATCTAGTAATTGTAAAAGATTCCCTTATAAGGTATTGGAGATGATGTGAATTATGCGTTGGATGCGTTTGAGTAGAACTAGAGTTACACTCTTAAGCTCGTCAAATTTTTAGTGAACATGAATATAAAACATATCAAATTTGTTTCAAACAATGAATTCAAATTATTGAAATTGATTTACTTCATGTATAATATGTTTACATGAGAATAATTTTTTTTGAATTAATTTACTTAAAAGTCAAGCAGTCAAACTATAATGTCTAGGTACATTTTTTTTTAATTATTTATATACTAGACGTTATGGTTTATAACGTTCAGTTACAGTGCCCTGGACGATATAAATCATAGCGTTCTTCATATATTTTAAAATTTCACAAAACCTTACTCCATTATCGATATTTTTTTATTTTCTGTATAAAAAAATAGGTATAAACACATTATTGGTGAAGTAAAATGGTTTTTAATGATTTAAATTTGTCATTTAAAGTCAATCAAATAGATTTTGAAGTTAAGCTCATCAAGGAACTTGTTCCTTGATGAACTTAAGAACACAATTTTTTTTTGTTCGAAAAACATGGTAGTTGAAGAATACTCTAGTTCAATTCTGATATTTATTATGATTCAGATAATATAAATGCAAATTTGATGAAATTTGATAATTTCCCGAAATTATTATTTAAAAAGCCGACATATTTGAGTTAAAATTATGGGAAGATTTGTCACCTAACACATAAGAAAGTATTTGAGTGGAAATTGATTTATTTGCATTTTTATTGACACTTGACCTCTTAAAGTCTTACATGGAGTAAATGCATCCTTTTGAAAATAATGATCGCCCCACGATGAAGTTGAGAGAAAAAAAAAAGGTGGATAAGCTTCCATTGCAATTTGTGATAATATTGCACAACCAGCTGGTGAAATGATCTTTCGTTTGCGGCGAAAACGATTTGTCAAACCAATTACATAATGCCGCCAATGTCATTATACAAATATTTTGTTGAAGATACCAAATTAGTTCCACATCTCATGTTTCCACCTTTGATTCTTTTTTATGTTGTAGTGTTTGACTTCAATTTAATTGTCTATATCGTGGAATCTCTGCTGTGAACCGATTATATATCTTAAAGTTGAGAGTAATTAAGTCATTGAATTTGATTTTAACTTGAGCTGCCGCGTCCACACAAAACGCAACCAAATTTTTTCATTGTGGAAAATGGACAAGTTTGTAATGTGATGTGATCCTAGTCATTCATGCTCTGCACTTTTCTATATTCCTAAGACTTCTCTCGTTTTTTAAGAGCCATTTTACCATTTTTAATCAAATGAATTATATATTTTAATTTTATCACTTTAGATGTGCACTAAGACCAAGTTGACCCTATGTTGCTCTTAATCATGGCCATTCATATGTCAATCTGGCCATAACATTTGACTCCTAAACTGCTCTTAAAGCCATGTTATATGTACATATATTAACATTCCTTTGCAAAAGGAGGAACACAAATGAGATAGAGTACTAATTTGAAGTGCAATCCGTACCAAGGAAACTTCTAATTAACCATTAGCTGCTTTTATGTATGCATCTTTATTAAAATCCTCGTGTTTATATTATTGGAAGGTATACAATGAAAAAGGCCAAGTGGCAATGAATCAGAGCCCATGACAGGTTAAGGCAAAAAGCTCTCTTACCACCAACTTTAATTAGCTGTTTTTTTCGGTTATATTATTTTTTAATTCTATTAGCTCATGTCATCAACTTGTACTCTTAGACCACTTAGTGGTTAAGTAAAGAAAGCAAATTACATTTATGATTATCATACAATAGGAACTGGGGTGAATCTACATAATTAATTCACACCTAAAAAATTACATTTTTGCCCTTTTTTCATTCTATAGGCAGGTCTTCATTGAAGCAAAACAAATTATCTTCATGTATGTAGGTCAATCCTCATTGAAGCAAAACAAAAAATGTGACTAATTAAGATGCATGAAAAACACTATTTATCACTAATGAATTCTGATGAGTTGGGTCAATTTTAGAAAATAAAACAATATTATTCATAGTTTCATACTGCATGTACGTACCAGTTTATTCTATATATTTAGGTGCTGAAATTTGCGCGATGCTCATTTTTTTAGCCTTTCTAAAATTCAAGCTTTGTTTAGTCTTTAACCATACATGGCTACATCGATCTGATATCAATTTGAGAGCTGCTAAGAAAACCTGTTATTATTGCAAATTGTAATGCAACGTGTAAAACATAAATTCCTCTTCTTACTGATTCACCTAATATTATATTTTAAGGTCATACACCATTAATTTATCAACAAGAGTTTATAAAGAGATAGCTTAGTGGTGCTCTTTGTGCAGCAATTGCTAATCTAAACACATAGCAATTACTCCAGCAAACCATCAAAACAACTATTTATTGATGAGGCTCTATTTGCAGCTAAGAATTGCCGCATCTGAAGGATACTTTCAACAGCATACCAAAAAGAAATACATTGAAGAATACATCATCAAATATCGGTATGTAGTATTATTGTAACTTTATCTTATTTATAGAAATAGAGAATGAACTTTAACATCACCTTTTCAAAATCAATTAGTTAGCAAATCACTGTGGTTGAACTATGTTCAAATTAACCTGCTAATTGCAACTTGTGAAAAATGTAAACCAAGAAAGGGAATTAGGCACGTCGTCAGTATCATCCCTAATACCAACACTGGTATCCAACAATGCAAATGACAGTAAACTCCAGAATATATGCTCGTTACTTCGGAAGGATGTAAGCATTTAGAAGTCAAAGACGTACCTTGTGACAACTTGTTAAGACATGTAGATCAATTGCCTTCTTCCTGTTCTATATGTAATAATGTCGGCATTGTTCTGAAAGTAGCACAACTTTAGTGGTGGATGGTGGTATACAAGTTGTAGTTGCAGTTTAATCAGTTGATATAATACAAATACCTGTGCCTTTTGATATAATACAAATACCTCTTCAGATTCCACTAAACCAAAACAAGTTTATTATTGCAGAAGCTTGGAATTCCATATATAATTGGTTCTTAGTCGGATATCTCTAGCTAATTGATCCTTAATATAATTATTCATAGTTTATTGAATAACTATATACTGGATTCAGTATCATCTATGTTAAGGAAACCAAAATAGTATTAATTAATTACTTTTGTATGGAGTTCATCTATGTTAATTGTTTCAGTATCATCTAAGTTTTGTAAACCTATAACATGCTTTTGTGCCTCTGTTATTAGTTTTATAAAATGAAATTCCTCATTCTACAAAACTTTTGTCGAATATATAGTTGTAGAAATCACATAAAAACAAAGTAACTATATAAAAGGGTGTACATTTAGAACTTAATTTCAGTGAAATTAGTATTATTATTCTCACCTATTCTTCCAATTAAGAAAAAACAGGGGCACTCAGCATGAGATGGGTTCTTTGTAATTGTAAGATCTTTAAATGGTATAAAACATCGTTGTGGTTTTTAATTTATTTGTATTTTTGAACTGGTATCAAGCTCTCAAAGATTTTCAAAGAAATCTCGGCTAATAAAATGTGCATGTTGTTCTAAATAATAAAAGAGCAGTCATTATTTGCAGATCCTTTTTTAATCTCTGAAAGTGCTGGCCCACTGAACTGGGCCGAGACATTCACAGAAATCAATTTCCTATGTACTATTATCTTCATATTCAATTTAAGATGATGAATGCTCTTGAAATGATAAAACATCACTAATTCTTTAAGCACAGTTTTTGAATCTGCGGAGGTGTTGGCCCACAGAGCTGGGCCTCGTTAGAAGCTTGAATTAAATTTTAATTAAACAAGTTAGAATGTCCAAGCTGGGGCAGACCATTATGCATTCTTTTTGTTTCACCTTTTCTCATAGCTCTCAGATTGGGCTAACATTTATCCTATAATTAATGCCTACACTGGCCCAATTTGGCCCATTTACCCATAGTGGAGATGACAAAGCATGCATTCATGATCCTCTATCCAAATAAGTGTTTTAAAATGTGATTTTGATCATGCATGCGGAAGGCTATTGCGTACCACATATGTAGCATGCAACCACATACGCAGATTTAAATGCAGAAATACATATGCAGTTTTACTATGTATTGTTAAAATAATATCAATAAAATAAAAACAAATTTATATCACAAGAGTTGTCTAGCATAGTGGTTTGTATTATTTGTCATATTGTAAAGGTCCTGGGTTCAAATCTCCTTCAATGCAAAATAATTTATGGACTTTTTTCAAATCTACATGACTGCATATCAAATATGCATGGTGTGATTGCATTTAAAATCACTGATCCAAATTGCTAACTTCTTCAGTTGTCAAATGAAATAACTTATTAGGAAAATTTTGTTTTTTTACTGCTTAATTTTGTACTAAAATAACTTATTATGAAAAGTTTCAAAATTTTGCATGTATGCATCATTCATGAAGTAGATCAGTTTCAATATAGTTTGAATTCGTCATTTGAATCCAATTCAATAAAATTTTAGAGTTGTAATCTCCAAATCCTCTTTAATAAAACACAACACATGCTAGCTTTGTTCTAATATTAACTACACAGTTCCCAGTTTGATTGTAAGTGCTCTTTTTTTATACATGTAACCTTTTCACAATTTTTAAAAATACAATTTTACATAATTATCTCTCAACAACAAAAAGTAATGTTTCTCTGTGACAGAAATTGTATGTCATATATACATGCACGCTTATGATTGCATAGTTCCATCCATATATATGAAAATGTTTTACGCACGAGATATCTATATTCTAACAATTAGGTACGTTGATTGTAAAATAAAAATAGTTAGAATAGGTTTTTTGTCATTTGTCTTATTAAAATAGTTAAATACAACCTTTTGTCTTATTAAAATAGCTCTTTTGTCATTATAGGTATGTTTGGTTGCAAAACCAGAATAGCTAGAATAGTCAAATTAAGAATAACTATTGTTTCTCTTATTAATTAGAATAGTTAAATCTTAAAACTCTTATGAATATTCTATTTTAATAAGACAAAAAAATTGGATTTACTATATTCTAGCTATTCTAACCCAATTAAACACGAAATAAGCTATTATGAATAGCCTAACCTCAAGAATAGTCTATTCTCAATAAAACCAAACATACCCACAAAAATAGGCTATTTTAATAAGACAAAAGATTTGAATTCTCTATTCTAACTATTCGACTCCAATCAAACATAAAACAAGCTATTCTGAATAGCCTTGTTCCAAGAATAATATTTTTTCCTTGTGTATGTCGCTGGTCTAAATACATGAACAAACTAAAACAGAATGTAGCGCACGCAGACGGTTAATACTTTGTTCCTGTGGTTTACGGAGGTTTTGGGATCAAACCGTGGAGTAATTAATTTGAATTAATTTAACTAATAGCACAAATGTAAGTTAATAGATTGATTTGTAAAATGTTTCAGGCTCATAAGATAGTGCAGTTACAACAATCTTTCCGTCATTCTTTTTAATATTGCCACTAGCAAACTCATACGTCATTCTTTTTAATAAAACTGTAGCACTATATACTCATCATAATCTCAAGCTTAGCTGCATCCAAGAAATCATGGCAACAGCATCAGCCCTAAGTTTCTGTATATTGCTTCTCCTCATTACATCTACAATTCCAACTTCTGAGCCCCGTTTGATACGAAATAGAGATTTGGAAATCCATATTCGGATAGAAGAAGGTAAGCAGCACGAGATACTCTACAAGCAATCAAAGCGGCTTAGTCCAGGTGGGCCAGATCCTCAGCACCACTAGTAAATCCGTACTTTTTGGTGGGAGTTTTGGGATGTTCAGGACATCAAACTTGCCATTCAATAAGGTCGATTTGTGCTGTTTTATTTGTGTGATTATAGATGCTACAAGAACTTGTGCTAGCATTAATGTATACTAATTAAGAGCTCTTAGTGAGATTGTTTGTAAAAATAAAAATCGATCATATATGTAGTTTGAATCAGTTATTGATCTGCTTATATTTACCAACTATTGATATTCAGAGTAATCCTTTCACTACAGCAAAATAACTTATTTGGGACCGGATTTTGAGACCAATGAACACAGAAGACCCCCGAAAATTAAAAAAAAAAAAGAAAAAAAAAAAAGCAGAGGGGACGGATTTGATCCCAAGCCTTCTGGGACTGGTGCCCACACCTTCTGGAACCGATTTGGCCGGGTCCTAGAAGGATCCCCTGAAAATAGCGCCACACCATCTCCTCTTCTCCCGCGTTGTATTACGTCTTCCGCAAAAAATAAAAAGAAAAAAGAAAAATCTACGCCGCGAAATCGACGCACGCCTCCGATCATCTCTTCTTCTCCGCTCGACCACCACTCCTCTCCTCCTCTCTGATAGACCACCAACCACCGATCATCTCCTCTTCTCTGCTCGACCACCGATTATCTCCGCTATTCTCCTCTCCGTCCGACCACTGACCATCTCCTCTCCGTTCGACTACCGACCACCCTATCATTCTGGATTTCCTCCTCTCCACCGACCACCGACCATCAGCTCTGATCCCCTTCCCCAAAGGTATTTTTTTTTTCTTCTTCTTGTTTTTTTTTTTTTTCCTTTTTGGCTGACAATTAGTAATAACTTCTGATTTCTAACAATTAGTAACATGATTTGGTGATTTTTTTGGTTTAGATCTCCAAATTTGTGCGACCTTTATCAAATTCAGCTAAACACACACCTTATGCGTGAAATAAGGTGTTTCTGATTTTTGTTCATTATAAATTTTTATTAACTTGATTATTGATTTCCCTGGGAAGTAATTAGGGCGCAGTTATAGTTTCTTATTTATCTTTGAACGGAAGTTTTAATTTTTTTGTAGTCAGGCAATACCATCAAATAATTGCTTTTGTATATCAGTTAGATTTACCAGTGCTTTAGATTAACATGGCACTGTCATCAAATTGGTACTAAATTGAATGATAATTGTATCTAATTTTGAGCTGGCATTATTTTTCATTCGTGCAGCTGGTACTAAATTGAATGGACAATTAAAAGGATCTAGCTAGATGGATTCAATGGGCTACTAATTGGTGTATTGCTTTCTATAGAAGTTCCTGTACATAGGTAACATTCTTCCCAATTTAGATATTCATTTGCGGATTTGTCTCATGTTTCACCAGCAGCTTTTATGTATATCCTAAAAGAATGCTACATCTATGGTATTGCTTTTGACCTTCAAATGGTACCAAAAAAAAAAAATAACCTTCTGCGACCGATTTGTAACCCTTCTGTGACCGCTCAGTCGGTCTCAGATAGGTCTCTAGCCACGTTAGCGTGTCTCATCTGTGACGGATTTAGTCGGTCGCTGAAAGGGTCATCTGTGACTGGCGCCATACCCTTTAGAGACCGGTGACGTCAGCAAGGAAGTTATCAGTGATGGAGCAACTGCGACCGGATCTTCTGCGACCCATTTTTGTCTTCTGTGACCGATTTTGGTCTTCTGCGACCAGCGCCTCACCCATCTGCGACCCATTTGATGGGTCGCAGAAGGGTATTTCTGTTGTAGTGTTTTTCTCTTTTCTTCCTTCCTTTCCTATTTTTGGGGGCCTCTTTATTAGTGTATGTGTAATGTGTTTGCTTGTATTTTTATTTTGTTAAGACGGAAAGATGATTTTATGTTCAAGCTACCCAAATGATGAAAGATATGTGTTATATTCTCTACCAATCAAATCTGAAGCTACCTAAATGATGAGATAGAGAGGTATATGCGTTATTTTTCTTACCAATTAGATCATTTTTTGGCCTCAACTTCGGAAAAAGTTGCCCAGATGATTTGTCATTAGTTAGTCCATTTCGTTTCATAATTAAGACATAGATAATAAATTTTTCATGTTAAATGGGTGAGTAACTCAATGCTCATGACTTGATTACGAATTAGAATATTGATATTGATACAGCAGAGATTCTTAAATTTGGTGTGAGATTAAACTAGCTCGACCATAACAATATGTTTAAGAAGTTCAAACATTACTCCAAACAATATTCCCAAGCTTTGAAGAAAGGTTAACAAGTTCAACAATCTCTCTCTCTGACATAACCTACGAGTTTCCTGAGGTGCTAAAGCTGATTTAATTTTGATGTCATTTTATGCCTAACATTTAATTTGAGTGAGTTCGAACAATTTGATTTACATTTTATATTTGGTTGGATGTGCCATTTTAAATGTGCCAACGATTATCTAATTAATGCAATATGTTTGATCTGCTTCACACTTGTGCATGTGAAGGCAGTATTTAGCCCCTTCCAAAGGAGGGCGAAGCTGATCGTGAGTTGTACCTAGTCGGAAACCTAGTGGATATCTTTTCTTCAGGTGACAGACATTAACTTAGGTTGTTTTCACAACGGTAAAGGAATATATATATTTTTTATTCGACTTGTTTCATTACTGCGAAAGCACATACATAGTCATTTTTACTGGAATTGTATTTCAAAATTTGATGGCCAGAACGGAATGTATTTAGCTACCTGTAATATAGAATTGGCTAGTAACAATGTTGTAATTTTGATCCTTGAGTTTTTTTTTTTCTTCTCTTTCTGAATAATAAGTTCATTACATTTTTGCCAAGTTACTGATTCCCCTTGTTGCAAAATGAAAGCGAGCTTAACACATCAATAATTAACCTAAAATTTGGTGGTGCTATAACATTCCTGTTGTTCTTAATTATCGTTTGCATTATTTCTTGTAATCTAAGTTTCTTTTTATCTCTAATTAAAACTATATCTCATCAATCTGTTTACTATTAATTTGTAGACACTGTATAAAAATCTTTCTTCATGATCAATTTTAAAAGACCCTTAATTATATTTTCTTCAGCACTATTAATTAACCATGATTACTGCATTAAATGAAGCCAGTGCATTATACTTCGTAGACATATATATATATATATGAACTCGCATACATAAAATGTTATAGACTGAGAATCTGTATTGAATTTTTTCTGATTTTACAATCTATTCTCAAGGCCTTTATAGACTGAGAATTATATGCTGAATGATATAGCCGTTGGCTACTTTCCTAACGTACAATATTCTAGATTTGCCTAATCTCAGGAAATTATGGTAGGTACTAAATTAAGCTTGACAGCTAATTCAAGATGCTAGTCTAATTTCCTTCCTAAATGGTCAATGATGATTTTCTGAGACCTAAACTCTATTTCTCAACACTCCCCCTCAAATTGGGTTCGAATAAATTTATAGAACCCAACTTGTACAATATATTTTGAAACATCCCTTTATCTAATGCTTTGGTGAAAATGTCAGCTAACTGATCCTGACTTCTCACAAACGGAGTTTCGATTTCTCCAGCTTGAACCTTTTCTCGTATGAAGTGACAATCCACCTCAATATGTTTAGTTCTTTCATGAAATACTGGATTTGAAGCAATGTGCCTGGCGGCTTGATTATCACAATACATTTGCATTGGCCCTTCACAAGGAATCTTCATATCACATAACAATTGCTTGAGTCATACTAGCTCACTAGCTGTTGATGTCACTGCTCTGTATTCTGCCTCCGCACTTGACCTTGCAACTACGTTCTGCTTCTTACTTTTCCATGTCACGAGATTCCCGCCTAGAAATGTGCAGTATCCTGTGGTTGATTTTCGATCAAAATTCCCAGCCCAATCTGCATCAGAGTAAGCGAGAATATTGTTAGTATTGTTTTTCTTCATCCATATCCCTTGTCCAGGAGATCCCTTTAGATACCTAATAATTCGGTTCACTGCATCTAGATGAGTGGTTCTTGGTGCATGCATGAATTGGCTTACAGTACCAACTGCAAAAGCTATGTCTGGTCTAGTAACAGTTAAATAAATTAACTTACCAACCAATCTTTGGTACTGTCATATATCCTTTAAAGGTTCACCACTTTCTGGTTCGAGTTTATTATTGGTATCCATAGGGGTATTAGCAAGTTTTATACCAAGTTTACCTGTCTCCTTTAAAAGGTCAAGGGTATATTTTCTTTGAGAAAGCAACAAACCTTTGTCAGAATGAGCAATTTCAATACCTAGAAAGTACTTTAGTATTCCTAGGTCTTTGATGTCAAACTTTTCTTTTAGGTTTCTTTTAACATTATCAATTTCTATATTGTTATTTCCAGTGACAATTATATCATCTACATAAACTAGAACAATTGTAGTTGAAGTGTTTGTGTGTTTAATGAACATAGATGAGTCAGCAGAACATTTTGTAAAATTGTGAAGTAAAAGAGAGTGGCTAAGTTTGGCATACCATGCGCGAGGAGATTGCTTTAAGCTATAAATTGACTTGTGTAATTTACATACTAGGGTTTTGTCAAATTCATGTTTTTTGACCTGGAGGTAAAGTCATGTAAACCTCCTCTTCTAAAGTACCTTGAAGGAATGCATTCTTAACATCCATCTGAAATAAACTCCAACCCAAGTTAACAGCAACTGATAAAAGAACTCTAACAATGTTCATTTTGGCAACTGGAGCAAAAGTTTCTTGGTAGTCAATACCATATGTTTGGGTAAAGCCTTTTGCAACAAGTCGAGCTTTGTATCTTTCTACAGTACCATCACTATTGTATTTAATTTTGTAAACCCACTTACATCCTACAGGTTTCTTTCCATTTGGTATAGAAACAATAGACCATGTGTTATTTTTCTCAAGAGCCTTTAATTCTTCTTTCATTGCTTGATCCCAAACGGGATTGTTTTTTTGCTTCTTGAAACGTGGTTGGTTCAATTTGTTCAGAGATAGTAGTTAAAAAGGCTTTGTGTTTTAAGGAGACCTTATTATACGAAACATAGTCTTGAATGGGATACCTTACATTGTATGTGACAAAATCAAGTAACCTGGATGGTGGTTGTGTTGATCGAACTGGATACCTCCTAAGACTTGTATTTTCTTGACTTTCTCCCCTTATGTGTTGTTCCTCTGCCTCATTTATTTGTTCATCATATTGATTTTCTCCCCCTGAGTGTAACTCCTCTTCATTTGTACTTGTGCAATTTTCTTGAATTTTTGTACCTTCAAAAATTGTTAGTTCTGGAAAAGCAATATCATTTCTAGGTAGTGGATCCTTTTCTTTTTTATAAAAGGGTACTTTTTCAAAAAATGATACATTTCTAGATATATATAATTTTTTGTTAGTAGGGTCATAACATTTATATCCCTTTTTTTGAAAAGAATATCCAACAAATATAGCTTTTACTGCATTTTTATCTAATTTATCTTGTCATTTAATATGTACAAAATATGTGCATCCAAAAACTCGAAGATGATCTAAGTTCATTTTTCTCTTGTTTAAAATTTCTAATGGACTTTTATTGTTCAAATTTGTGCTAGGTAATCTATTAATAAGATATATAGCAGTTAAAATAGCATCCGACCAAAATCTTTTTGGAACATTTGATTGAAAAAGCAAAGACCTAGTAACTTCTAATATGTGACGATTTTTTCTTTCTGACACTCCGTTTTGTTTAGGTGTGTTTATACATGTTGTTTGATGAAAAATTCCTTTTTGTTTAAAAAACTCTAAAAAGATTTTATTAACATATTCAGTACCATTGTCGGACCTAAATATTTTAATTTTGGTACCATACTGATTCTCAACAAGGTTTAAAAATTCTTGAAATTTAGAAAAAACTTCATTTTTGGATTTAAGAAGATAATTCCAAGTGGTGCGTGAAAAATCATCAATAAATGTGACAAAATATTTAAAACCGTTGTAAGAGTCTACTGGTGCCGGCCCCCAAACATCAGAGTGTACAAGTTCAAATACTTTTGAGGTTTTATTGATAGATAATGAAAATGGTAGTCTACTTTGTTTTGAAAAACAACAAATCTCACAATGACTTGAATTTAAATTTGAAAATGAAAATAACTTATTTAATATTTTATCAGAGGGATGACCAATCCTCCAATGCCATAATTCAGTTTGTTCTACATTATTATTAGCAACAAAAGCTTTATTCGAAAAATCTAAAATATAAAGACCATTTTCTAATCTTCCTTCACCAATCGTCATCCCTGTTGTTTTGTCCTGAAATATCACAGCTTGAGATGAGAAAATCACATCACAATTTAAATACTTTGTAATCCTACTAACAGACATGAGATTAGAATTAAATATTGGTAAATGTAAAACATTTGGAATTTTTGTTCCACATAAATTAATTGTTCCTATATTTTTAATAGGTACGGTCACCATTTGCAACAATTACATTTTGTGGGTTTTTTATTTTTTGTACATTTTCCAAAATTTCAATATTACCTGTCATGTGGTCAGTTGCACCAGAATCAATAATCCAATTTTTACATGAATTTTGGTGCAAATCAGATTTAACTTGACATGCAATACCTGTGTAAATGCCTGTTATTCCAAGCTTATTTGTAATCTGGGCCACAATATTATCGAGTTGGGCTTGAGAGAGAAGTGGGCCTGCTGTTTGAGAGGAGACAGATACGGATTCGGACCCAGGCAAAAGGCAGACCCGATTGAGGCGGACCCGAATGGAATTGAGGAGGACCCGATTGGCTGCTGAACCAAGTTCGCCTCTTTCTTCTCCGTCGCCCCTTTCTTCTCCCCTTCATTTGCTCTGTTATCGCCTCCCTTGCGAGCTCCGCCACCTCTTTCTCCCTTCCTCTTAGGGCGGAGATGCGGGTAGAGGAACCAACATTGGTCTCTCCCGTGTCCCTCCTTTTTGCAATTTTCACACTTTTCAGTGTTGCTGGTTCGCCGCGCCTCCCCCTTAAAACTAGGGTTTCGGTTATTGACAAAGAAGGCCTGGTTTTCGGTGCTTGGTTCACTGTTCATACCTTTTCTTCTCGACTCCTCTCTTTGCACTATGGCTACAATACTCGAAAGAGAGGGGAGCTCGGGTTCCATGAGAATCTGAGCCCGAATTGGTTCAAAACTGGTGTCTAGACCAGCCAAATAGGTGTAAATACGCTCAAATTCTACCCTATCTTGAAGAATTTTGGGATCACAAGTTGGTGGGAGGTAAACAGATAACTCATCCCATTTTTTCTTCAAATTCCCATAGTACTCAGTACGTATTTGGTCTATTTTGTTGTTTTATTTGAGCAATTTCTAGCTTGATCTGAAAAATGTGTGCAAAATTTTGTTGGTGCCCAAACATTTCTTTAACTGAATCCCACATCTCTTTGGCAGTTTCACAAAGCAAAAAAATTCCACTTATGCTTGGTTCCATGGAATTCAGGAGCCAAGAGCAGACAATATCATTGTTCATTTGCCATTGTTCTAGTGCTTGAGGATCAACCTCACCTTCTTTTGGGGGTTCTGGTTTTTTTATTTTGCCATTGATATAGCCTATCTTACCTCTGCCGCTGAGAGTCAGTGATACCGATCTTGCCCAGGACAGATAGTTGTTGTCGTTGAGTAGAGTGACCGTGAGCCTCAGGTTTGGATTAGTGTCGCCATTGAGCGATTGTTGACCACCTGTTGTTGCTTCTGCCATTCTTGTTGTTGCTTCTGTCATTAGGGTTTTGTGATTTTTGTTCTCAGGTCCTTTAGACCTGCTCTGATACCATAATACGTTTTGGAAAGAGAAATGATGAAAAAAATCTGTATTGAATTTTTTCTGATTTTACAATCTATTCTCAAGGCCTTTATAGACTGAGAATTATATGCTGAATGATATAGCCGTTGGCTACTTTCCTAACGTACAATATTCTAGATTTGCCTAATCTCAGGAAATTATGGTAGGTACTAAATTAAGCTTGACAGCTAATTCAAGATGCTAGTCTAATTTCCTTCCTAAATGGTCAATGATGATTTTCTGAGACCTAAACTCTATTTCTCAACACTTATGGAGAACATATAGTTCACGACAGAACTAGATATATGTTTGACAGTTGAACAAATCAATATAACTCTCTTCTTAGTTCTAATAACATTTAATTGATATAATCTTACTTATGAAGTTAATTATCTTAGCGATGCAAAAACACAGCAATTTGCTTGTCTGTCTTTTGTTTTGAGTAAAATTTGCTTCTGTTCTTTAATGCGGGGAAGGCAGCAATGCCGTAACATTTCGTCATTAGTTATTCTTTCAATATAAATAATACACTTTGATTATCAAACAACCTATATATCTTAACAAGCCGTGATGATCATATTCGCAGCTGTCATTCTTGTAAATATACCAACCCTAGCCAAAATCCTGAATTGGAAGCAACAGTACTGCATAAAACTGTAGAATCATACACATGCTTCAATTTTGAGAGTAATATCAAAGAATATTTGAACTCTCGGATTTCAAATATATGTGAATAGAAATTTTCCAACTCCAATGGGTACGTTCAACAAGTTTACAACATTAACTGATATGATTAATCATAATCTTAATATTTAAATCATGATCAAGAATCCATCAATCGAAGTGTTGTTAGCGTACAGCAGTTTGTTGATATAGAGTAATCCTACGTACAGATTCAAGCTCTTTTAATAAATCAAACAAGAGATCCAAGAAAATTCTCTTTCCAGCGCTAATTCTTCTAATACCTACTGCAGCTAATAAAGTATTTGTACTATGCACAGAAATGTACCCATTTTTACTAGGTATTCTACAGAAGAAGAGGTATCTTAAAATTGAAGTGCTCATTTGGATATGTTCTGCTTAATTCTAATCGATTTAACATTTTACTTCGTCCAAATCTATCTTTATTCGGGATTAGCTTTCCCCGTCAGTCCATCACTGAGAAAGTTGGAAAATGCATTATTGTGTCATGACTGTCATCACAAGCACTAGCTAGGTAATTGCACAAAGGGAATGTCTAAAGAAGTGCAAAATGATCATGCTTAATAACAATTTTGAGCTTCATTGGTTGAATCATTAAACTATTTAGGTACTTGCACGCCTTCTCTTCATCGTTATCATTTTTGGAATCAGATTAGTACTTCTATATATGTATTGTGTTGAATCAACTATATAGAGAGATTGGTAGTGACTGAAGTGATGATAGTGAGAGCCAATCAATTTGTTTAATTAGGAAAGGTGTTTTGAGATACACGGAATTATTGAAAAAGTGAGATCATCTCATGGATGAAGTTAACATCAGGTAGAGTTATATATACCTAAGCATTGAGTTGCAGCTACTTTACACATATTAATTAAGTGATAATTTTTGTATTGCTTTCTCGCGCTTATCATGCATTTAACATCAATTATGTTTTGAGGAAAGTAGGCTTTCTCGCCTACTTACAATTTTAGTTTTTTAAACCAAATGAAAAGAGTTACATCAATTACATGAAGAGAGAAAGGATAAGGAGGAAAAAGAGAAGAGAAGAAGAAGAAAGCAGAAATATAATTGTATACCTAAGCATTGAGTTGCAGCTACTTTACACATATTAATTAAGTGATAATTTTTTATTGCTTTCTCGCGCTTTTCATGCATTTAACATCAATTATATGTTTTGAGGAAAGTAGTATTCGCCTACTTACAATTTTAATTTTTTAAACCAAATGAAAATTTCAAAAAATATATCAAGATCGGTTGTACAAACAAAACCAATTCAGATTCTAACCTATCTGGATCGGCTATACATAAAAACCGATCTTGATAAGTACACATCTGGATCGGTTTTGTTTGTACAACCGATCTTGATATGTCAAAATATAAAATATAAAAATTTCAATAAATACATCAACATCCATTGTATAAACACAACTGATCCAGATGCTTACTCATCAAGATCGGTTTTTATGTATAACCGATCTTGATAGATTAGCATCTAGATCGGTTTTGTTTGTACAACCGATCTTGATAGTGATACTCTAGATCGGTTTAATTAAAATTGATACTAATTGTATTTTTAATGCGTATTAAAAAACGTGTGGAAAAACTATTAGGATCGGTTCTGAGATATAACCGATCCAAATAATGTCTATTAAGATCGGTTGATTAAAAAATAAAAAACCGATCCTGATAGTATCAGTATCGCTTTCATCAGGATCGGTTATATTCCGATACTAATATGCATATATAGCCGATCCTGATTCCTTATTTTCCACTAGTGGTTACATGAAGAAAGGATAAGGAGGAAAAAAAAAGAGACTTGAATAAGAAGAAAGAAAATGAAAAAAAAAAAATAAGGTTGGAAAAGGTGTTTAACACTAATTAAGATCTACAGGTGGCCTTAATATATTAGTCGTGTATCCTTAATTGCTTTTAGCTTTTAATAGTAGGTCTGACGTAATCAAATATATATGTACATACACAATGCCCTTCAAACCCCAAAGATTGCAACGACCTAGTTTTATTCTCAACATATATACTAGCTAGCTTGCTAGATCTAATTTTTGTTCTTTGCAAGTGTAAAACAAAGTAAAATATTTAATTAAGAAATTGTCTAAAAAATTAATGTGGTACTCCACTACGTACAAAATCTATCAATTGACAAAAAAAGAAAAAAGAAAAAAACATTTTGAAGGTCAGTGGCTATCAATTGACAAAATTAATGCTTACATATATGCTTGTGTACGGTGAAGAGTCTTCACTGAAGACTCATGATCAATTGAACCAGCAGCTAGCGTTTCTTCTTTTGTGAGAGAAGTTGGTCAAGTGTAATCCTACACATTAACAACACCACATTGCTTTCCATATTCTAATTTAATGGCCCCTTAATTAAAATCAGTCAGGTCTATCGTTTCTTGTTAAAATTTCCCAATACGTACTATGAGTTAATTATATTGTTGACCAAACAAATACTGCACGCTGCATATATGATTGTTTGTTTAATCTGATGAGCTAACAATTAAAGAAGTAAACTGTCCAATAATTTATATGCTCATCAAATTTGTTCAGTTGGTAGTGATCGAGTGGTTTATATGATAGCCGGTCTGCTCGTGCAGTACAAAGGAAGGCTCAAATTATATGATAGTTCCTGTTAGCGCTATTTTAATAAGATAGTGAGGGAAACACTATACATTTGACTAATAACAGATTGATGACAATCAGACAAATGTACATATGATATATGTCCATTAGCTGGTAGGAGGATATATATGACTATATATAGTATTCTATGTTTGGTATAAAATGAGGTTGAGAAGGATATGGGCGTGCAAAGTGTAACAGTTAGTTCAAAAAGAGATATCACTTCAAAATAAATTTATTTGATAATTTTGATATATTTTTTCAAATCATTCTACATAAGAGTCGTGAGAATTTTAGCTCTGTTGCATTGATACAATTAAATTAAATTGCTTGATATGTCCACATCAATGTACTTTTCTTTTTTATTAGAAAGAGAGAGCACTAAGAAAGATTCTGAGCCGATCAATTAGACAGTATATCATTAAACAATAATTGCTTTTAAAGCAAATTTGCTAATTTAAAAATTATGGTAGATCCCAGCAATTAAAAAATACCCATTATTAAATAAATTAGTATCGGTTTAAAAAAAAAACAAATCTGATCTAGATTTATCCTTTATTACTATCGGTTTATCTAAAAAACCAAACTGATCCAGATTATACATATCAAGATCGGTTTAACAAAAAACCAAACTGATCCAGAAAACATATCAAGATCGGTTGTATATAACAACCGATCTAGATACAGAACTATCAAGATCGGTTGTTATGTACAACCGATCCTGATGGTGTTTTGGAATTTTTTTTTATTAAAAATTGTTTTTCTAGGTCGGTTTTTGAAGTAAAACCGATCCAGATACATAACTATCAAGATTGATTGTTATGTACAACTGATCCTAATAGTGTTTTGAAAAAAAAAATTATTAAAAATTATTTTTCTAGATCGGTTTTTGAAGTAGAACCTAACATCAAGGTTTAATGTAAAAAATAAAATTTTATTTATTTGGCCAGCTTCCATTTATATATATATGCTTGCCCAATATGCTACAGATACAAATCACAGATAGATCAATATATGTGCATACAAATTTATCACAGATAGATATCAAACACATCCTACAAATTAAGTTTACACATCCTAAATTAAGTTTACATATACAAATCACATACGAATCCTAAATTAAATATTATAGATATACACATCCTACAGATTAAGTTTACACATCCTAAATTGTTGTACTTCTTCTTGTCGACTTTACCTTATTTAGGAAATTTTTCGTCTTCTCAGAGTAAAATTAATCAAAGAAGTAAGGACTTTGAATCGTCTATCTTAGAGTAAAACCAAGGGATGAAAGACTTTGAATCCTACATCTCCTCAAAACGAGACTAGAGAAGAAAATGAGATAGCCACAATCCATACCGACTTCCTGGAGTACTCAATTTACTTCAATCTCATGTACTCTCCAGTTAATCAAGTAATTTCTTTTTCAATGTTACTATTATCTGGAAATGTATCTCTTTCTTCTTCCAGTTTGCCAAATGCTACATCGAAATAATTTATAAGATAATTTATTAAAATAATTTATAAAGTAATTTATAAAATAACTGGAATTAGGATCGGTTATATTAACAACCGATCCTAATTAATGAACTATTAGGATCGGTTGTTTATACCTCTAGCCTCTCTATGAGACCCCATCCACTCCAGTGATCCCTTCTTAACTTCTTCAATTGCAGCAGTACCGGCACCCACATCTTTTCGTCATTGCAACCATTCAGAGTGTGGAGAGAGAGAGAGAGAGTGTGAAGTATGTGATATCGGCCAATTTTGCATTCCATGTGTATAACTCATATGTTTATTCTAGGAATAAAAAAAAATTATCTTTTTAGTTTCTTAAAAAATATGTATTACTTTCCAAAAGTAAATTATATATTAGGATCGGTTGTTTATAAAAACTGATCCTGATAGTATCAAGATCAGTTCTAATAAACAACTGATCCTAATAGTTGAACTATTAGGATCGATTTTTTGTTAGAATCGATCTTGATACTATCAGGATCAATTTTTAGTAACAACCGATTCTAATGATTGAACTATTAGGGTTGGTTTTTTTATAAAAACCGATCCTGATAGTATCAGGATCAATTCCCACAAAAAACCAATCTTAATAGTTCATAAATTAGGGTCAGTTGACAATAAAACCCAATCTGAATAGTTATTAGGATCGGTTTTTTTAAGAAAACTGACCCACATACTTATTAGGATCGGTTGTTTCATATAACCGATCCAGATAGGCCGATCCTGATTCCAATTTTTCCACTAGTGTGAACATATAAATAGTATATCAATCAAATTTCATACAAATTAAGTATCGGTTAATATATACTATATCAAGCGTAAATTATCAACTTGCACCATTAAAGAGGTCAAAATATTTGATAAATGGTAAGGCATGTACTAGCTAGATTCATAATTTTTTATAGTTACAATATATACAACGTTGATCATGGCTACATATATAATTGGACATAAATTATAATTTTATTTGTGATGTCTGTTTAGACCGTCAAATTAATTAAAGTGGGAATTTCATGTATACTCAAAAACTTTGAAATTAAGTATTTCCTGAAATTCATAATATCATATTTACCCTTCTAAATTTTAAAAACTCACAAATTTAATCATTTTATTGTTTTTTCTTTTAACTTATTTAAATTTATTTAGTACACTTATTTAATATTCCTTTGTTAATAAAAGTAAAAATATGTGTAGTATGTTTAGGAAAAATGTTGGTCCTCGGGTTGCAAGAGTAAACCAACTAATTAGAAGACTGACATTCTTTTGAAATGTTACATATTTTTATTTTCTAATAAAAGGTAAAATGGGTACTTTATAAATTTGAAATGAATTATACTAGAAAATAAAAATAAAATAGATAAATTTTTTTGAGTTCTTGAAATTTAGAAGGGCAAATATGATATTCTAAATTTTAGAAAGGGTACGTAATTTTGAAGTTTTTGAGGGGAATGCATGAAATTCCCCCTTAATTAAATTACATATAATGCTATCAAAACTAATTAGTAATTAGCCATCCATAGAGATAGAGCAGATTAAAATTGTATTGGTTTTAGTTTTTTCAACACTTAATGCACCACATGTCAAAGTTTAAAGAACATATGAACAATTTTATTTTTAGTTCTATATATTTTAATAATGATTTTATAAATAAAATATTGTAGTTGTCAAATAAATATGGTAGTTAATATATCCTTTGTCTTGGTTGAAGTAATGAAGTAAACAAGGACTATTCAAACGGGCTGAACCAAGCCCAATTAACCTCAATCTTTGTACAATTATCATGTAAATGGACTTTGAATCATATAAATGTTATAACGGCGAATATGCCCACACAATATAAGAGGTTACGGCTTAATTAATCATGGCCATGTTACATTGTCCCCGCACCAGGCCTAAAAATTATTTGAGACATGCCCGTGTCGTCCTATTGCATTGCAACACACGGCCAGTCCAGTGAACTGTGTGTGTGTATATATATATATATATACTTGGTCGGGATTTTATAAAATAAAATAATAAAAAAGGTAATTTACTGCTTTCCCAAGTGAGATCCTGCCCCATGGTTGTCGCAGACAATAGAAAGTTATTTAATTCCTTGAGAATTCAGATAAGTGTGCTCCTTTTTGTAGTGTGTGCTGATTGTTTTTTCCTCAAACATTGTGCATTTGGTAAGATTGGCGCTGATCTCCGTCATCAAGCATCGCTGCCATCGATCCTTCCCTTGACAAAAACAAGAAGAAAAAAAAGGGATGATGTGATGATGATTGATGAGTCAAATTTTTTGATGTAACTTAGGGCTACTAATGATCAACGTTTAGCTCAATGAGAGAAACAAAATGGCTCGGCTCCAGTTTGGCTCGGTTTTGAAAGAAAAAGTCCAGTTTGGCACATGTAAACACGTGGCCCGACTCGGTCCGGCTCATACCATATCTGGACCCAACTCGGTTGTTAATGCTATGCGTTAGAAACTCATTTGTTAGAACCGCAAGTTTCGACAACACAATTGTAATCTACTATTATAATTTTTTAAATTACCCTAACAGTAGGCCCCACATGCAGTCCGTAAGGAACTCCGAATACTGCTTTTATTTGATCAAAATCAGATGAGACGGGTCTGATCTGCGTTTATAATTCAATCCAATATGCATTTATAAATACACACTACTATTTCAAAATAAGTAAAGATGATGCCAAGTTGAGATGTAGATCTTGAGCAGAGATGCAGTTTGAGTCCTTGAAGTTTAAAATCAACAGCTCAGCTTATTTATTACATTTTTCCACAACCATTATTCTGTTTTGACTCGGAAGATTTATTTGATCTTTTAACTCCAAAATATATGATTATATCCATTGACCAGGGAAGGCACTGGATGATGTTACATCAGACATCAAAATCCGAAACTCACTTGTGTGTGTCCATGGCAGTTTGAGCCGAGAGCGCGAGGTGAGAGTCTCGAGAGAGATAGAGCGACAGAACGAAAGAGTCAAAGAGGAGGAGTTCAATAGGCTCATGAGCCAGCCCGGCTCGGCTCGGGATTCAGTCCTGTTCTAAATCAAAATTTGAGTTGACTCAAGTTCGAATTTTTTTTAAGTTTAGAGTCTGACTCATATGGCAACTTCACTGTTAATTCTCTTTAGGAATGTTTAAAATCCGGTGGAGTCAATGATAATATATACCTATAATAATATTTGAAAGGCTAGCATAACTTTAAAAATTAAACTTTTTTTATGGTTAGTTAGACAAAAACGAGTATTAACCAAAGATAGATTGAGTAAACAAGGATGGACTAGTGATATTCAATGTGTTTATTGTTCTCACACAAAAACAATTAATCACTTATTTGTGAATTGTCATTTTGCTAGATTGATATAGAATTGGATTGCCCAATACAATAATTTCTGTTTTGTATATGATAATATTGTTGCTCTATGGGAGATGGATTACTATATTCCATTAAAAGACCCAAATATTATTAAAATTATTAGGGGTTCAGTCCTATGAAACTTATGACTTGATAAAATTAGAAATAGAATTATTTTTAATGGGGGTTAGGTGCAAGATGTACAAGTATTAGGGTCAAAAAATTTATCCGTTGCTAGAATTTGGGCTTTAAAACATAAAAAAAAAAAAATCTTACTTGTCAATTAAATCTAATTTTTCCTTGTGATTTGAAGGATATAATAGAATCGACATTGGTCACTTTCATGGGGACTAAGACTTTTTACATGAAAGACATATAAAGGTTAATGACTAGAACATACATTTTTATCGACATGCCTTTTTATCAACACCGGTCACTTCCATGGGGATCGATACTGATCACTTTCCTCGCAGATATTGCTCCATTCTTGTAGTGTTGCCTAATGACTAGAACATGCCTTTTTATCGAGTAGAATTGTCTCGGAATAGAAGAAAGACATATAAAGGCTCAAAGAAGGAAAGTTTGGAGCATCTCCATACGAATTATAAAGCAATTCAAATGTTGATGCAATAATTGTCATTCAATCACAGGAATATAGATTAATTGCTGATATGCAAGATTATTAATGTAGCAAATTGTATGCTTTGCAAGTGTCATTTGAAAAATGTAAAAAATAAATTGTAGGTACCTAAGAATATTAAAATATTCAATGAGTCTCACAAAATAAACATAATTAATTCTTATAGAAGCTTTACTTTCAGAAATTAACAGAGTTCAGTAATTAGTTATCTCCATTAATTAGTCAAGTTTGAGCGAGTTACCCGAGTTCATATGATCAACTCATTAAATTAATGAGCGAGTCAACTCGAGTTCAATTTATTACCAATTCGAATTAGCTCATAACTCACTTGACTCAATTAATTTTCCTAGTGCATAATGTAGTGAGTTATGCTTTAAAGTTGTTGCTCTATTATAAAACTACATTGAAAAATTGATTGGATTATGCTTTAAGTTGGGTGCGTAGATCAGTTGGGTATGTGAATCTCTTTTTTTTTTTCGTGTTACAAGCCCGTAGGCCACCAACTACATTACATTCTATCTGATTCTTTCAAAATTATGTTTACTCTCTCTCAGATTTTAATCAACCAGATAACATAGGAATAGTGTAACCTATACAACCAGATTTTAAATCATGTGAATGGACGGAGTCATTTATAGTAGAGCGGACATGGGATTAATTGTAGCAAATTTACTGTAACTCGAGTTGTTAATAAGCAAGTTGGAGTATGCTCAAATTTAGTTCACCAGTTAAACGAGTTAGCCAACTCGAGTTGGAAGTAATGAGTCAGCCAACTCGAGTTGGTAGTCTTGAGTTATAAATGAGCGAGCTAAAAGCGACCAGTACGTTATCGAGCAAGTTAAGAGTTCGTAACTATTTTTGCAACCCTAATCTCCACTAATAATATTTTTACAAAATATTTTGGTAATTAAAAAAATCAACAAAATTGAAATCAGAAAAGTAATTTCTTTGCTATGTAATTGGACATGTACATAACCTAACGAATAATTATCATACAATTTTATGTATTGTTTGATGATGCATCAAAAAATATTAATTTGAGACCGTGGAAATTTCCAGTCACTAATTAATTGTACGATGCAACATATATACAAGAAATATTGATCATTATTTTTTTTTATCGACATGATATTGATCACGCCTATCATTTTAGATTTTAAATTTAAGTTTTATTTGTAAAAATATTAAAATTGTTAAAATATTGAATTATCATGTGATTCCATTATAAACAAAATAAATGTACTAATTATATGTTCTCTTCCTTGACAATTCTTTCGTTGCCATCAACCAAAAACTACACTAACTTCTCTTGTCTCTTGTACCACCCTGAGAAGTTATTTGAAGAACTTTATAACGGCTACGGAGATTCTTCCCCTTTCCTTGTCCTTTGGAAATTGGAAGAGTGCCCAAGCAATTTTTTATCATTGTGCACTACAGAATCTTTTCAAATCTTTAACAGTAATGTAGTTTAGTGGAATAGTAGTTGAAATTAAAGATTCGTATCTCATTACAAATTGGAGAATGGACACCTAATACTTTTAAAATATTTGAACCCAAGCAAACAATAAAAAGTGAACATCAAATGTATTGGACTAAGTTCGTTAGTAGTGGCTTTGTCTAAACGATTTCCACCTATTCCCAATCTTCTCTCATATCTTGTACTATTATTTATTAATTTCGTACTGCCACTACAGCCTCTACATGTAACTTAACTTGCTATAAGTACGTGGTATGGCAAAGAGATATATATCTTGCTCGTACACAATTATAGTACTTAATTAACTTTGCAATCATTGCACGAATGAAAATGAAACTTCTACTTATCTCTCTAATTACACTAGGGTTGATGGTGATGCCACAAGCACGGGTGCACAGAGAGATGCATGGAGAAATCCACTTGGTAAGGTTTACTACACAAAGCTATGCCTCTGTTTCAACCAAAAATGCAGTCTTTGCACCCCATATAAGAGGAGGTGATACGAGCCCGCGAGAAGTGCCTGGAGGGCCGGATCCTCAGCACCATCAAAGCAAACCACCTACCTATATTATTGTAAACAGAGAAAGAAAGCCCGCAAATTAATGCACTAGTTTCTTTAATGAAGTTGGGTCAAGATCCATTGACAACTATTTATATTGACAATTTTGATTATTTTATAAATAATTAATATTAAGGTTTGAATATAACATTTTACGCTTACGATTCAAATAATGCATATATACAACATGCATGCATATTAGAAATGAGAGGATTTGGGTGCATTTTTCATTATGTTCATGTATGGAATGGTTTAAACATTTCAATAGCTTGAACTAAATGAACATGGTGCATTTGTAAAATGCTACTCAAGTTGTATCAAATTTAATAGGTGAATTATCTATATGTATGCACGTAATAAGTTACTGTTTTCTTTTAGAGTTTTTCTAAGTTGATTTCAAAAAAAATTATCAAAATTGTCAGATTGTTTCATTGTCATTGGATCGCATCCCTTAATGTTTAGGCTACTAGCTACGATTCTATATATGTTTGATGATTGGAAGTACACTAAATAGGTTGGTTATGTATGTTTGATTCAATGTATTGAATTTTCTTAATATTTAGTGGTTTCATTCTGTATTGATTGTTTATCAAAATTTGTAAATTCAGATTGAAGTTTGTGTTATAGGTCAATTTTTTATTAAAATTATATTTAGTTTTCCATATATACATACATACATACATACATATATATATAGAGCATGGCTAATTTGTTGCCAGCAACGCTTTGACGAAGTGCTTACGGGGCCATATCTTAGTATTTGATGTTCAAACAACAAATTCAAACCGTTAGATATTCAATCTATATTAAAATCTGCTTGGAGACCAAATTTTACATTTTTTGGAATTTTTTTACTATTTATTAAGCTGGTTTGAAAACCGTTGTTTTTATTAACACTTTTCTTAAATTTATGTATATATATATATATCATAATTTATTTAACTCATTAAAATTATTAAATAAACTTAATTGAACTTAGCTCTATTATTATAACATGACACTATACTTATTTTTTTCTTAACGCATAAGTATTTTACATGTGTAAGTAACTCATTTATTTAATAAAAATATAGATTCAAGAATTAAGTTTTTTCAAATACTAATAACATATTATTTCAAAACAATAAAATATTCCAACATAAAATCACTAAATTTAATTAGTTTATGATAACAACTTAGTTTTATAAATAAATATGTCGTACTAATTGAAAAAATTACATCAATAAATAAGAAAAATACATAGTATATAAATAATAGAAGAATTAATCAATTTCAAAGTAAGTAAGAAGAAAAAACATATATAAAAAATATTGGATATATGTCAAAGCACAAATAAAACTACAATACACGGTTTATAAAACTTATTACCATACACTATTACAGAAAAAAAAATCAATGTTAAAATAAATACACACTTAAATAAATGGCGAATTAAACAGACAATTAAACAGTAATAAACAGGAATAAACGGACAATTAATAAACAGGAATAAATGGACAATTATTGGAATAAACGGAAATAAATAGGAATAAACGGGAATAAACGGACAATTAAATAGTAAAACAGGCAATTAATCGGAAAAAACAGCCGATTAATTGTTTTCATCCACAAACGTTAACATACATCCGTTAAGTGTATTCATAACAATTTGATTGTCATTAACGATTAAATTGCTATTAAGACCGTTTTTTTAAAACACTGGTAGGCAGCTGCCATTCCTTAATTTTTTTCCTAATTTAGGAAGTCACACTCTGGTAAAATGTACATTCAACTCATTCGTTCAGTGCCCATTTTATGCCTTTTCGTGTCTACTAATAGAGCACACCAAAGTCTCTGTCCATGAGATTTTACAGTCAATATTTAGGTGTATATTTATTGTCCAAAAGATAAACGAATGGGATTGAACTTGAAGTACAGCTCCTTTTGTTTTCTAATATCTAAAGGACACTGAAACTAATTGTACAAAAATTAATTATCACATGGTCAACAAAAATACCCAACTTTTGCTACCAATTTAGTTTAGTTAAGTTATTCATATCACTTTTAAACTTTTAGTAAACGGAGGCAACCGACAGTTAATAATAAAAATAAAATATAACAAGAATATTATAGCTAAGCGCTGAAACTGGGGAATATACTGACATGATGGCTTTATGAGCTACATACAGGTATCAATCTGCTATCCATGGGACTACTTAGTGGAAATTTGATTATAATCCAATTTGTGATCTGAAAATCAAATTTGGCAGAGGGAATCAGAGGAGGTTTATCTAATTCGTTTTGTGTTTCCCTTGAGCATATCTTTTTCCGTAATATATCGCCGGAATAGAATTGTTTTGCATGAGGTGCTACACCAAAGTAGCATCGTCAAAGTTACAGAAGAACTTAATTAAAGATACCAGGTGCGCACGGAACTACCGACCCGGATAAAAAGGACTTGACCCGAGTTCAACCGAATCTACTCGCGGTGTCACAGAGAAACCAATTTGTCGTAGTCAAATTTGACAGTATGTTATATGTAACGGGTCACACAATTTTATTGGGTGTCCATGTGACTTATTATTTAAAATTCCAAATGAAGCCAGCAGACAATATTATGCAGCTTTGATCATATCGAAATAAATTTTTATATAACTAGTAATTCAGTCAAAATAAGTGTAGTGTCGTGTATAAGAGATCAAACAACAATGCATTGTTATGTGATATTCATACACTGTTGAAGACTCGGGATTAAAACATAACTTAATGTTTATAACATGTTTTGCATGAATGTTGAATAGCTTGTGACACTCACCTCATTTAATTATTATACCATGGTGTTCTCTCTTCTAATACCAAAAATATATTAATTAAGTTTGGCTCTATATTAAATTAATCATATCATTAATCAACTACTGTGTGTGATGTGTTATAACTATTGTGTTGTAATTATATATGTGTTGTAATTAATTGTACATACTGTGCTGAATTTTATGAATGTTTATTTGAGTATTTATGTTGCATGAACATGGTAACTTTTATATGGATTAATTAATTATCACATGTCCATTGCAACACTGCTGAAGACTTGGAATGAATACATGATTTATTGTTCATAACACGTTTTATTAGTTGAAAGTTAGTTTGACCCATATTTTTGTAACCTAACCAAGATAATTGATAATGATCTTATAAATTTAGTGTCTAATAAAATATAGTGAATTAATTAGTTAAATCAAAAGAAATTGTTGCATATATATGATGTGTTGTAATTATAAATAATAAAATGAATTCTATATATGGATATGTTTATTTGAGTATTTATGTTGCATGTATGCACATGATAACTTTAATATGGATTAATTGCACAATAAAAAATAAAAAGCTGATATGAGTACCTGCGCTACAGTACTCGCACCTAAACTACCATAACTATTTGTGGGAACCAAACTGCCATAACTGCACCTCAGATGTGTAACTTTTTTTTTAATATTAATAGTCAAATCTTGAAGTATGTAGTCCAAAGAACACAAGTATTTAATCTATATAGTAAACAATATAAATGATAAATTAATTATTTTTAAATAATCGTACCCGCACTTTTTTTTTTTTAAATTTTTGATGTCATACCCGCAACTAAACTACCATAATTGCTTGTCGGGACCACAACTGTTCCAGATCTGTAATTTTATTTTAAAATATTAATAGTCAAATCTTGAAGTATCACTACTAGAATCTGCATTTTTTCTGAGGGTCAAAATATGGCTTTTTCCATCGGCGTACTCATGGAAAAAGCCGAAAAAACGTCATTTCCGTGCGATACCCTCAGAAATACTACTATCAAAAATAGCCTTGATGGAAATACCATTTTCCTGACTTTTTCCATCGCCTTACCGGTGGAAATACTACTTTCTTACTTTTTCCGTGAAACCCAACCCCCCCCCCCCGTCAGAAATACTTTGGCATCAAGCCCATGACTTTATTATTTCTGAGGGCAAAGTGCGTGGGTCCCACTATATTATTTCTGAGGGCAGGATGTGTGGGTCCCAACAAGTTATTTCCAAGGGTATCTCATGTGGGACCCAACATAGTATTTCTGAGGGCAAAGTGTGTGGGTCCCAACAGGTTATTTCCAAGGGCATCATATATGGGACCCATAGTAGTATTTCTGAGGGCAACGTCTGTGGTCCCACCGTAGCATTTTCAAGGGCAGTGTGTGTGGGGCCCACCGTAGCATTTCCCCACTTGCAAATTGTTTTATTTTTTTGTGGATATACCCACGGAAATAACTTGAATGACATTGTACATATACTCTCATCTACAATCCTCTCTGTACCAATCAGGTACAATCCTCCTTGTACCAACCAGGTACTAATACCCATTGAAACATATTAACACAAACATATAAACAGAAACTCATTTATAATGAGATATAAGGAAAGCATTTAACATTTAATAAGCATTAACATAACATATATAGTGTTCATACATCGAAAGGAATGCACTTGCATTTTTAACTATACCAAAATATTCACACCAGTTAACCAAAATATATTATATTGCAGTTGTAACCATATACCAAAATATACTAAAATACACCCCTAATTACCCAAAATTCACAAAATAACTTACCCAAAGTTCTTTCATTTGTTAGAACTTCTATTCTAATAATAAGCCCTAAAAGGTGCACTCTTTATGCACTACAGAGGATGGTTCCCATTGTAGGCAGAATGCACACGTCATTGGCCTTGTGTAGCTTTATTTGTGGGTACATCATCCAATCCCATATTAGCTTGACTTAAGAGTGCTTGGAATCCAAGATTTTGTTGTATAGGAGAATCATTACCCTATTTATATCACATGGAAAAGAAACAACATGTTATTGCTATGAATAAATTATTTTCTATAGAGGAACCTCAAAATTTAGAATTTTGCACTACGAGCATTCAGAATTATGTAGAATTTATGTTGACCTCCTTACCTGGGAGTTGGCATTCTGCATCTGTGAGGCTACTGCCTGAGTTGGTTGAGGAAAAGAAGCTTGATCCTAATCATTGAATTTGCAAGCACAAGTGTTATATTTTGGAGATGACATAATCAGATAAATTTGTAACAGTTAAATGATTTTCTTAAGTTAAAATGGCACCTGAAAATTAGGTAAATTCCCAAAAAACCCTTGCTGAGTTCCCGAACTGTTTCCTTGACCCTAAGTTGAACAATGTCAAAGATCTAATTTTAGGCAATACAAGTTTTATGAACTTAACAATTCCATCGAAACCGTCTTAATAATTCGTAATTTTGCACAATGAGCATTGGAATTACTCTAATCACTCTAAATAAAGGGATTTACGTAGAATTTATGTTGACCTCCTTACCTGGGAGTTGGCATTCTGCATCTGTGAAGCTATTGCTTGAGTTGGTTGAGGAAAAGCAGATTGACCCTAAGCATTGAATTTGCAAGCACAAGTGTTATATGTTGGAGATGACAAAGTCAGATATTTTTTGTAACAATTAATTGATTTTCTCAAGTTAACAATTCCATTAAAATCATCTTAATAATAAAGACAACAGCTACAGTAGCAACAAAGCTGCTCCCAACCATCGAGAGTTTCCCTTGGGTGGTCTTAATTACATCAAACAAATTAAAATCAAATTGGCCTTAACTACAGTAGCAACAGAGCTGCTCTCAACTATTAAAAGCTGTCATCATATCAAACAAATTTCCAAGGGTAAATTTGGGATCAAATTGGTATAATTTACCTGTACATTGAGCCCTTGTGGCCCAACTATTGATAACATTTGGTTGAACAACATCTGATAATTTGCTAGTTCTCTTCTCACTTCAGCCCTATCCTCAGCTCAAAGGGACTCACTTTCATCTAGGAGCGATTGTACTTGAGTGCGAGAGAAGCTTTCCTGCTCTGAATTGTTTGTCAATGCAAAAACAGTAACAGAAGAGGCTGAGTAATTGGGCCTGCATCGATTGGTTGCTGTTTGCAACTTCCCATCAAGCATGGTTCCAAATCCGAGCACCCTACCATGGCTTACTCCACCAGCAGCTGATATGAACATGTTCCTCTCATCCTTGTCGGCATTGACCCCATCAGTCATCATGGCATGCACCTTTTGCTGTGAGTTGCACCATATGAGAAACATAAAAGATGTGTTATTTTGACATTTTTATGTACTGAATTAATATATAAAAAGTGGACTTATTACTATAAGATAGTAAAACCTGTCGCTGAAATAAAGTGAAATTTAGGTAATAATGTGAAAAGTTGCTGAAACATATATTTTGACCTTGTTTTGTACTTGCATATGCAAATTCAGCAAAGTAATGTAAAGTTCAACTTACATAAATAGATTCTGTTCTGGTGTTGGTAAATTGCAAGGAATTCACATCCAACTCTTCAATACCAGTGGGAGTCTCCTCTGTACTTGGGTCCATTAGCCCAATAGCATCAGTATTCTCCATTTGTTCCGCCCTAAGCTTCTCAGCCTCCGCGGCAGCTTCCAGTTTGGCCACAATGGGTGATTTGCCTTTACTATCTCGACGACAATGAAGATGGATAAAAAGCTCCCTCATAGTTGGTTCTTTTCCTTTATTTAATTTTGCCTCCACATGAAAAAGAATAAACAAGTCAGATGATGCTGTAAATTACAGATTAAGCTTTAATTTTAGTAGATGTTAATGGAACTTACCAGTTGAACTTTATGCTGGTGTGCGCTTGCACCTCCAGCATAATGAGAGACCGTCAGTTCAGACCTAGTGCGGTTGTCTTGGTTTTTCAAACTCAAATCTTGCCATTTCTTTGTGGCAAATATGTCACACAACTGTGGCTAGAATGACGGTGTTGTGCACCAATGTGGAACGTGCTTCTTCCATTCCCGTACGTCTCTGCCATACTTTTTTTCGAGCCTGTCCCTGGTCTCATGTAGCTCGTTGTTGTATCTCTTTGCTACTATTGCTTCCAGAACAAACCGACAAGTTTTGGGATCTTCACCTTCACGATATCTAAATCTCTCCTTTAGAAAAAAATATATATATTCAATTAGCAGTGGTACATGTTATAAATTTCAGAGAACTGCAATATGTAATACTAGTTCACCTATTCCCTCCCCCCAACATTTATTCAGGCCATCTTGGTGAAACAATTCAGCTACAGAAAGGTATAAATCAATTTTTTTCATTGACAAATAATAAGGAGTTAGATGATATCCTTGTAATGGACAATTTTCCTTGACATACGGATCAGATGAGAGTCCCCTTCCAATACTATTAATGTAAAATAATAAGAAGATAGACTACCAAAAATGCAAATTCGATGCCATCTATTGTGTCTCTGTCGAAGGCATGGAAACTTCTAAATGGTCCCGGCATATGGTTAAGGGCAAGCCTTGGGATAGAAAAATTGAAGTTTCAGAAAATGACTTTGGTGATATAATGGTTGTAAATTTGGTTTAAAATGAAAACAATAATACCTCGTGATTACTACCGTTATGTCCTTTGGTTTTGCCTCATCTATAACCTCACAAGTAAACTCACAAGAGGAAATTGGCTAGATTATTGGTCTCTTTTCGACTATGGGAGTCAATTTTCTTATCACCCCCGGACCACGTCCCTTTTTCTTTTGGGGTACATGTGGTATAATTTGTCCATCGGGCGTAGCATTTGAACCCTCGACGAGATCAATTACTGCCTGTGATTTACACTTTATCCCTATATTTTTTCTTCTCACTGATGTCTCTCTTGTTAGGCCAGATTTTCTTGGGGCCATCTGTGTTTGAGTGAAAAGGAAACAATTATGTGTTTAGCATGGAAATAATCTAGTTATACCTTACTACAGCATACTTTCTAAGTTTAGTACCAACAAAATATCTAGGGTTTTGAGTTTCAAATCCAAAACCAACACTTTAATTTTTCCCACATCTTTGATATAGTTTGGAGGTCTTAAGCTTAGCCCACAAAACAAAAAGCTTAATAGACAACCATGGATAACGGGTTAAAATCGGTTCGATAAAGAAAACAGAGTAAGAAAAACTTGATTTTCAATCAATCAATTGACACAACTCGGTTAATAGCACCATGGAAACTGCTACTGACTAATTATATTATGGCATAATTAAATAATTACATTAGTTGCCATTGACTTGCTAAATTATAATTTTGTAGCTGGTAGTTGTGCATAGCACAAATGGGTCTGTGCTATGTGGTGTGTGCTCCTATATTCCAGTAGCTATATTTGTGTAAACACTAAATATAATGAATATATGGGTATAGAAGAAATAATGCTAAATTTCTATGGGGATATTGTCTGTTAAGTTGTTTTCATAGGAAAATTGACTCTTTTAAAAGTTTTTGCAAGTACACTAGAAATTCTCCCTATTCTAAGTAGAAGTATGTTATAAAGGAAAGAATCATGGGCAACAATTAAACTTGGTCCCATCTATGTTTTAGTTATATCCAAATACATCCTTTTATTTTTAAGGTGGTACAAACAGTTCTTATTCTAGTCCTAAACCCTATTACCAGTCCTAAACTTGGTGTTGTTCAGCCCTAACATCAGTCCTTAATTTGGAATTTGCAAACTACACTGCTGCAGTTCAGTCTAGAGCAGTTCAGTCCCTAATATCAATCTAGAGCTTGATTTGGTTCAGAAATATACTTGGTTCAACCCTTGTTATAGTGTTGAACCAGTCTCCAGCACCTTATATTCTTCCTACACAGGATTTTTAGTAAAATGTGAGGAGTTGAGAGATAAAGACCATAATAAGGAAAATTAGAAGGGTGACAACGGTTCATCTTAATATATGTCAAGATTTGTATATCATGAAAACTTTGATGAAGATAAAAGTTAGTTTGTTGCAAGATAATAGATTAAGTTGTAACAGGTGAGTTTGTAGCAAAAAGAAGAGAAATTTCATGGCCATATACTGTTATTCATCTAACAAAGCATACATTTTCTAACTTTCTTCTAAATTCTAATACTTTCCGAAATAATCTGATTTGAAGTTCCTATTGCCAAAAATTAGGATAGGTCTGACATGGTTAGGGATGGCAAGTCTAAGGCAACCTAATGGCACGTTAAAATATTTTGGTATAAAATATTATCATATTCTCACATTGTATTAAACTATAACTTTCAATAACCCTACAAATAGCTTCATTATCTACAAACACTGGCTCTTAAAATCAAGAATCATGGAAGAGGGTATGTGTGATGAAATTAAAATAGGCATAAAGTTAACAATCAAGTTGTAATACTGCAAGTAGCTTACTTTAGACAACATACGTTGCCAGTTAAACCCTACATTAAGGAGTATATACCAAAAAAAAAGGACCTAAAGTTTAACAGTTAAACCCACCGATTGCAACAATTAGACTTTAAGAGACCAGAAATTAAACCTTAAGATAACAATGGTGAAATAGGTACACAGATTCAAATGGTGAAATAGGTAAACAGATATGAATATTCCTGGCCGTCGACTCCAAGAATCGCACGGATGTAGGTAGATTGGCCATCGACTACAAGTTCAAGTCAAACCGGGGAGGCGAAATGAGACAAGAGGCGACATTAAAGTAGATCGGAACGAGAGGGAGAGCGGAGGCGAGTAAAGGGTTAGATGAAAATTTTGGAGGGAAATGAGAAGAAGAGAGGAGGCGGGTGAGGGATTTTTAGATCTAAATGAGAGGGAGTCTGGAGGCGACATTGCGCTGCAAAGGTACTTAGATGAAGATTTGGGGGGAAAATGAAAAATGGATCTGCCGCCCTCAAAGGGAAGGAAAATTGGATCTGCCGATGAAGGAATTCGTATTATCTGAGTTATCTCATACTATACGCGACTTTATGGAAAATCCAACCGTTTAAATACGCTCTGTATGAATCTCGAAGCACACATAATACTGACCCCTCATCACCCTCGAATAGGCACCGGACATGTCAGCCACGCAAGAGTTGAGATATCTTAGAGGATACACACTCCCGACGAAGTAGGGAATGAAAATTGGCATATGGACAGATCAGTTCTGCCTTAAAGCAGTCCAGAAGACATAAGAGTAACTCATATTTTAACTATTTGGTGCGCTGTATATAGTCTAAAATGATATGTTCAGATAAAAAGCAATTTGCACAGTGACAGCCTTTTAATTGAGATAGCAAATTTCATTTTGTATTTCAATTCAAGATTAATTGATTTATGAATTGAAATTTCTACAAATTATTTTTTTTTTTCAGTATTTGAAGATATTTATGTTTGTAATTTTAATATTGAGGATTACATGTAATTAGGCATTTGTGTTATATGTAATTAGGGTGGTGATTAATAGAATATATATATGCTGTTGTATATAGCATATGGTTCAATTATAAATATTTTTTGATGAATTTAATGTAATTGATATTATTAAAATTAATATGCCAATATAATTAATTCTTTGACATTGATAATTCATTTTGAAATGATTTTGACTATTAAAATTTTTTATACAAACATGGATGATGCATAAATGACTTGTGCCATATAAGAAGCAACATAGGACTTGAACCCTTGTTGTGTGAGATTGTGAAAGAATAAATATAAACATCGGCATTTGGGTGATCGAAACCGTTAAAATGAAAGAACATCACATTAATTTCACTGTTATAAAATTTGATATAATTCGGGATTCATTTACTAATCCATCAAAGAAAAACAATATAGCAACATCGCACGGTTGTAAATAGTTTACGTTGGATTGAAGCTTACAATTGTCAGGTCTTCCACACTTTTATGTTATTAATGTTCTATGTTATATCTTGATCATTTCAGAAGAATTTACGCGTCCTTTAAATGCAGATCAACCGTTTATTACTCGTGCATAAATGGACGGTCCGCATTATTTTTAACAATTTGATGCCATTAATAGTAATGAAATTGTACAAAATTGATTATAGTAGACTTGATTTGATCATACATACAAAAAAAAATTTAGATTTTTCACATTTTTCTTAATACCTATCTGTGTACATGCATTACCAAACAGAAGTTAAACTAAATGGCAGTCGTTCGATGGTTGATGGACCATCCAGATGAGTTGGTCTGATCATGTTACCTCAGTGATCTAAACCTCTGATGGGTTGGTATCCAAGCGGTGCCTCCCAGCGTTGCTTTTTTTATTTTTTGAATGGTTGGATCTGATCCATTCTTTTAACACTGCCCAAATCAATAAGCCCAAATAACACTAACTAATGCGCTAGCCCGAATCTCGGAGCACCTGACAGCTCTTATCAAGCCGCAGAGTTAGTGTAGTGCATATCAGGTATTGGAGACGATGCACCGAAGGTTTTTTAGTTGTATCTCAAAGCGGTGGCCCATTTTTGTGTTTCACCGATATCTTATGTGGACACGATTTGAACCGTTATTATATCATCATCCAAATCACAAGGCCAAAATTACATCAACCATCGAGCTTACCCGAATCTTGAATTTATAAGAGCACTTATCAAACCGTAGAGGCCACAGCATGTACTAAAGGTATTGGAGGGGATGCTCCCTCTACAGCTATCTGGAGTAAATAAGCGAGGCAGGACTTTGGCATTTTTTCAAAAACTCAAACGACACTCCTCACTTCCTCAGACCTCTCCCTCCCCGTCTCCACTATCCAGAGCCACCACTCATTTCTCTAACCTAGGTCGATCGGAGTCGCCGCCGATCTCGCCGTCCCCCATTGTTGTCACAACCCTAAGTCAGTCGAAGTCGCCGCCAATCTCACCATTCCTCCCTCTTTCCTTAACCCTAAGTCGATCGCAACACCTCACCTCCGACTCCAACCCCGCCGCTGCCACCTCCACCTAAACCCCCGTCATCAGCGAAACAAGGGTTCCTCCACCGGATCTTTCCTCTTCTTATCCTCACTGATTTGGTTGTCGAAGGTGGTCACCGTTTTTCTTTTCCTTTTTTTATTTTTTCAATTTCTGAGGGGTAATGCAATCACATTTATAAAAAAATTTCCTCACTGTTTTAACTTTTAATTACATTATTTGCCAGTGCCGATTTTTGAGGGGTAATGACATCAGCTTTAGTTGTTACATAAAGTTCCCCTCCCCGTGCAAACTTTTAATTTTGATAAATACTCCAAATTAGGGATCGGGTCTACTTTGGAACATGAAAAGAGTGCTTCTGTTATATGTTTGACCTGTCATGTTAACTTCATACCTTCTGAAAATTTTTCAGAAGGTAATACTAGACATGTATGTGCTTAATTATTAGGAAATATTCTTTAATCGATTAAAGTATGTTTTAAGGATCTGTCATTTGATAATTTTAAGGATTTGTCATTTGGACGTAGGTATTGGAGGGTATATTTGCCCATTCAATTTTTATAATTGGAGCAAATCAATTAAAGAAGTATCGTACCAAATAACCAGCTTATTAATTTCTGTTTCAGATTCAGAATGGTTAGGAATAATGATGCCTTTTCATTTAAGGTAGTACATCGCCGGAAATCCCCTAGATTTCGTCGCCCGAATACCAGTATAATTGAGACAGAGCCAACCAATGCAATGTCTAAAGTACCGAAACAACCAAAAGTAGCTCAGACCAAGCCGCCAATAGACTCGTTGGTTCCGAAACAGCCACAATTGCAGATGAAGTCGCCAACAGACCTGTTGGCTCCGATACAGTCACCAGCCGAGAAGCTGGTACCGAAACCATCTACTTTTCTTATCGAAACACTAACACCAGCTTATATGAGCTTTTTATACAATTGTAGTCTAATAACATATTATCTGTAATGTTATCAGGCCAACACAGAAACAGTTATATTGGCAGAGACACCAACCCAGTCACCTCGGGTGTTGGCAAATGGTCCATCGAGAGTGAGGATTTTTAAGGGCCCCAATCCAGGCGTTTTGGTGAAAAAATGGAAACCATCTCAGCCAATCGAGCCTCGTGATCAGTCACCTCCTCGTACAGAGCCACCAGCCCAAGCAAAGACGGAAGATCAAGCTATTCCCGATCAGGTCCACGTTACCCAGCAGGTATTTTTTTTACATGTGCACCAAAATATGAAAGGTAATTGAGATAATTACGTAATTAGTTATCCATTGGTTACAAAGTGGTTATTAGCGTAATAAATATTCATTCAGCTCTTATTATTAAGATGTTTACATATAGAATAGCACCTCGTAAGTCTAACTTATAAAATTAGGTTAAATAAACCTAAATGAAGCTTAAAGTGTTGTTTCACAACTTATGCTTGTTGTTCTGACAATTAGAGTCTAAATCCCTGATCTATAATTACACCAGGTAAACACAGAAGATGATAATGTCCAGTCACCTCGGGCTCCTACTTGGGATTCGTGGAACTCTAATGACTACTCCCCGAACACGGCTTCTTAGGTTGGGACTGGTTTCTCACCTCCTCAATCAATGCTTAATCCCTCGCCATTTGTGTCTGCTGCACTATCAATGTCTCAGGATGACACTGATGGTAGCCAAGACACCTCTGATTTTCACTCATCGCATCCTGTCGAGCTGGATGATGATGGCAGTAGGAGGTGCCTCCTCCGTCGGCCCCTTCACGGGGTTCCTGGAGCACTTGACGCATGCGGGGTAGAGCTAGACGGGTTGACTGCTAAGGCGTCAGCTGTCAATAGAAAAAGAAAAAGAAACAAGGGAAAGAACGATGTTAGGTGTGGGCGAGGTCTTGTAAAGGGTTGTGAACCGGCACCACCAGAGGACAGACCAGAATTATTTGTTGTTGGTGATGCTGAGTTCACGTCATCGCCCTTATGCAAAAAGATAATTAGCACAATTAGGCTCCTCACGCTAGAAAACTTGTCCGGTTCTTATTGGAGCTGGAGGAGCTTTCCCTCGAAGACGAGACTGTTGGTCCTACAACAGTTCCTCCAGAGGTATTCATGGGGTGCTGGGGAAGACACGGTGCAGTGTATTGATGTATTTGAGATAATAGCAGCAGATGCATTTATGAACCAACTGACGGAGGAAAGGGCAAGATGCATCAAGAAATATGGAGAGACCAAGGAGGTCTGGAAATTTAATCATCCTAAATGGTGCAAGAACGCAGAGCATTGGGAGGGGTTGGTTAACATATGGTCGAAAGATAAGTTTGTCAAACAATCTGCCACCAATCAGCGAAACCGAGTTGGTCCAGAAGGAGAGAAAAAGCATGTGGTGTATCATGTGTCGGGTTCTAGGAGCACTTATTGTCACAAGACAGCATTAGTAACGAAAATGTAAAACTGCATATTTATTACTGACCTTGCCTATTTTAGTTCTCATATAATAACTTTCTCAACTGTACAAATTTCAAATAGCCGAGAAGGGATCAGCGGTTGGGTTAAAGGAGGTCTTTGATCTAACTCACTTGGCGAAGACACCAACAGGAAAGGCTTACGTGAACGAGAATGTGGAGAAGGCAACGGTAAGAACATTTTCACATAAAATATAAATATCCTTCCAATTTCCAATTGCTGGGTTAGGTCCTGTTGGGGGCATGACCAAGTTGGGTCGTGCAATATATATTGGCAGTCTAATATGAGTCTCTAATTTGTCACAATAATCTCGAAGAAGTCTAATGTAGTGAGTCATCACCAACTTCAGAATAATTGAGTTGTCAAAACCTTGATGGAAGAAGTGAAATTCTAAAATGATTACTTTTTATAACACTAGATTGAACCAATTCCACTAATTAAATAAGTACTTTATATGTTTCTCTAATGGTGGCAGGCAAAATACTTGGAACTTACGAAGGTTCATGGTGATACGATGGAAGATGAGAAAATATGGGAGATGGCTGTGAACGGAGAGGACAAGCGAGGGAGGTTATTCGGCTTTGGATTCAAGTCAAGAATCAGCAAGGGCAATCGAGTATTGGAGACAGTGGAGGGTGCCCCTTCGGATTCTACAAAGAGCACGGCCACATCCGCTGAATCTCTGAAAGAAAATACACAAAAGATGAGGTGGTAGAGATAATTCTATAACAGTAAGTTAATTTGTAGGATGTGTATGCTTGTTTGTAGGATGTGTAATGTTTTAATTGACAGTAGGATGTGTGCAAGTTAAAGTCTACCTATACGAGGATAAAATGTAGTACAACTTAGGTTGTCTTCTTCACTATTTTGATGTTTCCTGTTATAAAAAGAATTATTATCTGTACACTGTGGGTACACCAAAAAACTACTAATATATGTAGATAATATATACCATTATTTCCGTTGGTAATCACATGGAAATACGCCCCACAATCTCCCTAGCTCGTTCAGCTAGTCGCATCCCAGTCTAATTTCTGTCGTGGAACACTCCAAATACTTTTTGCTATTTAAACTAGTCAGCCCTTGCGATTTAAACCCTTTTGTTTTCTGAGCTCCAAGTTCTGGATCTCACCACGCTTTTGATCTTTTCTTGGAGCTCTCCATCTCCTTGGTGCTCTTCCTCTCCATGCAAATTCCCGATTAAGCTCTAGGTCTCCCACTGTAAGGTCGTTGTGCAGGAAAGATCAAAGGTAGATGTAGTCTCTTGACACAAATTTTTAAGACCAGAATGGCGAATTGTTAGACAAAGGTACCTACAAATGTCCAGAGATAGACCATATAGTTTAGACCAGAATATTAACACAGGTTTTTAGACCCAATTCCCCTTTCTAATTGAGTAATTGTTTGGCAAATTGTTGCATTAACTAATTGAATGTTTAATACAGCGGCATCACTCAAATGGCGACTAATCGGGAATGGATCTATAAGTATAGTCGACAAAATATGGGTGGAACTCTTGAACCTGAATTTGTGACTGGTGTGGCCGAATTTATTGATAGAGCCCGGTCCATACCCTCCGTTGTGAGTATCGACACCAATGGTTCGCAATGTATACCGTGTCTGTGTGGAAGATGTGATAACCTCTACATCAAAGATGTGGATACCGTTGAAATGCATCTTTTTCGCCATGACTTTTGCAACCTATATGAAGTTTGGCACAAACACGGGGAGATGCATCCAAATTCAACTAATCCGTCATCTTCCAACGATGCGGCTGATCCGATAGTTGACATGGTTAGGGATGCTGCTGGTCAAGATTTTAATTGGAATGAAGAGGCACCTATGGGAGCGGCTAAAAAATTCTTCGACATGATAGAGGCTAACAATAAACCGATTTGGAAATTTAATGTGACGGGCGAAATGGAATGTGAAGAATAAACCGTCTTGTCCGCAGTGACATGAGCCTTTGCGATTAAGGCCAAGCACCAAATGAGTCAAGCAGCCTTCGATGACGTGATGGATCTCATGAGAAGCACCATTCCTAAAAAGGATGAAATGCCTAAAAATTTCTATGAAACGAAGCGATTGGTTGATGGATTAGGCATGGAGCACCAAAAAATAGATGTTTGCCCGAATTTTTGTATGCTTTATTACAAGAAAGATAACAAGTTCAAAACATAATGTGATGTGTGCCACTTGCCAAGATATAAGCCTGTTGGACACAATAAGAATGCAAAACCCGTGCCACAATTACAACTTCGATATCTACCTATCACCCCACGGTTGCAAAGGATGTACATGACCGTAGAGTCTGTGAAGAATATGAGACAGAGAAGGTGTTCGTCACAAAGCCCCAATGATGGTGCACCCGGCGGATGGTGAGGCTTGGAAGCATTTTGCTCGGAAACATCCCGGCTTTGCAGACGAGGTTAGAAATGTTTGGTTGGGACTATCAACGGATGAGTTCATGCCATTCAACTTGAGTGCTACTCTATATTCGTGTTGGCCGATATTTGTTTTTCCGTATAACCTACCCCCAGGGTTGATAATGAAATAAGATAGTATGTTCCTTGCGCTAGTCATCCCTGGACCAAAGCATCCGGGTCGGGACATTGACATTCTCATCGAACCTTTGATTGACGAATTGAATCTTTTGTGGTAAAATAGAGAAATGACATGGGACAGGTATAAAAGAGAGAATTTCGAGATGCATGCACAACTTCTTTGGACGATTAGTGATTACCTGGCTTATGAGATGCTATGTGGATGGGGTACAAAAGACTATTTGGCATGTTATTATTGCATGAATAAGACCAAGGCCTTTCAACTTGTGTATGGTGGAAAAGCAACTTCGTTCGATGGCACAAGGTGCTTTTTTCGTATGCATCACACATTCTGCTGAGATAGGAAGAATTTCATTAAAGGTATGGTTGAGAATAATCTGCCACCACCAAGATTGACGGGAGAGCAAATACTCGATATAGTGAGTTTGATCTCAGATATTAAATGGGATAAAACTGAATTATTAAAAAGAGCATTTTTTGGAACTTACCCTATTGGAAAGACAACTTGTTGCCACACAATTGGATATGATGCATTTTGAGAAGAATTTCACAGAAAATTTGCTATACACAATGTTAAACATTGGTAAGAGAACTAAGGACAATGAAAAAGCCAGGAAAGATTTGACACTTTATTGTGATCGCCCAACCCAGCACCTAACTACCACGGCTGATCACCCTGAAAAGTTTATCAAACCAAAGGCACCATTCGCACTCTCTCCAAGAGATAAGAAGATTGTTTTGACATGGCTCAAGGAGGTAGTAAGGTTCCTTGATGGCTACGTGTCCAATTAGTCAAGGATGGTTAACCTGACCAGTGGCAGCTTACGTGTTCATGGAGCATCTCCTCCCCGTTGCATTTCGAGACTTTGTCCAGGATTATATATGGAATGTTTTATGTGAGATTTCGGCCTTCTTTAGAGAGATATGTGCCAAGGAACTTGATCCAGTGAGGGTCAGGGAATTAGAAGATGATATTGTCATCATAATATGCAAGATGGAAAAAAATTTTCCGCCCGGTTTCTTTGATTTAATGGAGCACCTTGTGTTGCATGTAGCATACGAGGCTAGAATGGGTGGGTCGGTATCATCTTGATAGATGTTTGCATGTGAAAATTGAGTTGTTTTTTTTATTTTTTTAAGGTAATTAAAGACACACTAAGATTTATAACTAACATTAAACCATTGTTACAATTACAAGCGTAACAAGGAACAAAGGATGAGAGTCACGAACAAGGCATGTGTTGAGGGTTCAATAGTGGAGGCTACAATTGCCAAAGAAATCGGTACATTTTCTGGATGCTACTTTGCAGAGAGATCTAACATTAGCCAAGGAGTTGGAACAAGTAACCGTTCGGCGAGACAACTTTCAATATTCGAGACTTCGGGCTACACCATTGTCAAGCCAAACTGAAAGCCTCTCGATGACAAGGATTGGGTTGCTGCACGCACTTATGTCATCCTCAACTGTCCAGAAATCTGTGAGAAGTACATGGGGTACAATCTTATAAATATATATTTTTTGGTTTCAAAAGTATCTATTCTAAAACCTATCGAAATCTCATGTTTAGACATATTCTATCTAATGTGCATAGAGTTTGATACATGCATGCTCAGCTCTGGGGTGGCCCCAAACCCACAAGATTTGCCAAAAGTTTGTCATGATGGTTTCACACCGTGCTTACGAAAAAAGGTAATAAATTCTCGTGATGAAGGCGATTACTACATACAAAATGGCAGGAGTCATGCCTAGCAAACAAGCGTACTTCTACGATGGGTACGAAGTGAATGGGTATCGATTTCACACAGAATCATGTGGAGAAAACAAGGTAACTCAAAGTAGTGGTGTTTGTATCAATGGAGAGTGGGATGCAAATGGTGTACAAATCGACTACTATGGTCTTCTCTAAGATGTCTGTGAGCTACAATATGATGCACACACGGTAGTTATCTTTAGGTGTAATTGGTTTGATATAATAAACGGTGTTAAAGTGGACTAGAAACATGGTCTTGTTGAGGTTAAGCATGCTTCTCGCCTTGCAAATTATGAGCCTTTTGTACTAGTGGCTCAAGCAACCCAAGTATGCTACCTACCTTATGCATCGCAAAAGGCCGAAAGAAAACTTTGGTAGGTGGCAATGAAAGCAAGCCCGAAGTTGATGTTTCGTGCCGAGGGCGACGATGTAAATCTCGAATTTTACCAAGAGGAAAGACCAGAAAATCCAATTGAGCCAACAATTGGACAAGACTTTGATTGGGACGGTGTGGTCCAACAAGAAGGCGAGTTCGAGGTAGTGACCGAAGACAACATAGAGGAAGAGGAGGGTAAGGAAGAGCAAGTTGATGAAGACTTTGATGATTCCAGTGAAGAATATTAATTGGTAAAGGAATACACATACGTATTGCTTTTTTGCATTTCAATTTACTTCAAAATTATGCTCACATAATTGGTCAAATGTCTTTTATTAACATTTTTCACTTATTTTGCTTGTAACAGGTGTTTACACAAAGGAAAATCTTATGTAGTGCACCATTTGATCTAATGTTTTGTATCTAAATTAAATATATTAGCAATAGTTATGATATTACTAAATCATCGTCTAAATCAAGTTCTCTTCAAATTAATTAGGATGTGTTATAGAAATTATTTTGTTGATTACTTACTGCATGTTATTTTGGGATTATATCATATGTTAATTGAATGTTCAACATTAAAATTGAGATAATAAATAGAATTGCTGCTGTCTCCAGGAGCTAAACATTTCCAACGGTATCCTCACAAAAATATAAATAATAATATAAAATAATTGTAACTGCGTGGGCCTTCATTTTGAATTCGTATCCTCTGAGATATCTCAAACTTTGCATTATGTCCGGGCTTGGGTTCGCTTGAGAAGAAGCAAGAGAATATGAGAAAATACTAACAAAAATGGAGGGAAGTGAATCAAATACTTCCCTCAAAAGAAAAAAAAAACATGACAATTAGTGAGGCACGAATAGGTTTCTAATTAGGGATGTGGAGATGGATTAGGCAAATGTTATATATAGTTGACCAAGTTGGTTTTTGGAATCTAGATGAGTTAAGGTTATGTCCTATATTTTATGTTTTTGGTACTAATTTGGTGATGTATACTGTTTGCTTTAAGACTCTTTATTGTCAAGTAATGCTACAATTATTTTGTTAACAATAGTGATGATATCACAAAAGTACGTCATCTAAGTAAGTGTTTTCCTTATTAATTAGGATGTGTTATATAAATTATTTTGTTTTATTAATTACTGCCTCTCATTTTGGGATTAAACTGTGTTAATTGAATGTTCAACATTAAAAGGGAGATCTCAATAAATGAAAATGCTTCTGTCTCCAGGAGCTAAACATTTTCAACGGTAGCCTCACAGAAATAGTTAATATAGCTATAAAATAATATTAACTGTATCAATGAAACATTTTCAAGGGTAGAGTAGCCAAGTATTTTTGTGGGCCTAATATAAATATAATAACCAAAACATTTTCAAGGGCATGGTGTCAACTATTTCCAAGGGCCATCAATAAAAAATAGTATTTGATTTGTTGGGCGGGTCATGGCTCATCCAAAAGTATTTATGAGGGTAGACATGAGACATTTCTAAGGGTGGACAATAGGGCTTTTCCATCCGCAACAATTTCTGTCGACCTACCGTTGGAAATTTTAAGTGTGTCAGAAGTGCGTTAGAAAACACCATTTTATTTCTGACGGCCTCTCTTACCCTTAGAAAAAGCTAAACTTACCTTCAGAAAAAGTGCAGATTCTAGTAGTGTTAGACGTCTCTAAATCCAACAATCTTCCCCAAAAAACATAGGCCATGAATTTGTCCTTATCAAGTTTACCCCAGAAAATTTTTCAAATGCAACCAGTCAAAGTTTTAATCACCCTACTCGGGACCCTTGAGGTGGACATAAAGTACACAGGTAGAGATTGAAGGACTAACTTAATGAGAATTAGTCTCCTTGCTTGTGAAAGAAGTCTAGATTTCCATGCTTGTAACCTCCACATAAACTTGTCAATCAAGAACTCATAAGCCAGTGCATCAGTTGGGATGGGAGCACCTAGGTACTTGGTTGACTGGCGGCTTAGTGGCACCCCAAGGGGATAAGCTACTACCTCCCTTGCATCCTGACCTATGAGCTTGCTAAACCAAATGTTGCTCTTCAAAGGGCCAATCTGTTGACCGGAAACAACAGAGTGTTGAGGCATTTTTGTCGGTTTATTGTTTTGGTGTAGACCGGCACGAACATCTCTACAGATACACTCCTTCCCTTGAGTAGGTAAAGGGGAGGAAGCTTATTATTTGATTGTGGAGATTCTTTTCCTTCCGGCAGGCGCATGCCCCTGCCGTTAATTACCCTGGATAGTACCCAAGAATCTCCAATTAAGGGGCTAGACGAAATAACATGATTAGGGTAGAGTATCAAAAGTGCAATTGAGGAGAGAGGGTGATATTGAATCAGGGGGTAGTACTAATTCGACCCTGGAGGAGCATACTAATGGTGTATGCTTAGGATTTTCTAAAACTTTTATTTGATTTGGGTTTTGCCTGGAATTTTCTAGGACTTTTGTTTAATTTGGGGTTGCCTATTACATGCAAGGACTTTAGCTGGTTTGGGGGTGCCTAGGATTTTCCTAAGGCTTTTGTTTGGAAGTGCCTGTTTCATGCAAGGGCTTTAGTTGATTTGAGGGTGCCTAGGATTTTCTAGGGCTTTTGTTTGGGGTGCCTGTTTCGGGGAATTTTATAAAATACCCTTCTTTGAAAAGTTATCAAACAAAATACCCTCCTTCTAAATTTTTTGTCAAAATGCCCTTGTGGACCCCAATTTTAGCCCCTCTCTCCTCCCTCCTCTTCCCTTCCTATTACTTTCCTTCTTTCTCGTCTCTTCCCATTAGATAAAATTGATAAATACAAACAAAAAGCCTTTTTTTTTTATCTACACAATTACTAATATTATTTGAATAATTGTTTTTCTCATTGGTGAATAACTTATTATTTAGCATAATTCAAAAGAAAAATTAGGAACATTGAATCCCATTTTACACAACATTTATTCTTTATTGGATTGTTGTTTTTTCTTTCATTCCTGTTATTTCTTCTTCTTGATTGGGTTGTTTCTTCACTTCAGAAATTTGGTTGGGTTAGATTTATATGGTTTTAATTTGTTGACTCTCCTGTGGCGTTTTTGATAATATCAAAATTGTAAAACACCTTATGCTAATAACTCAGGAGGAAATGAAATATCAAATCAAATAACCTACTCAAAATGCAACTGGTACGTTGGTACCACTCCAAAATATCACTATGACAGCTGGTAATTAAGGGACATGAAAACCAAGAAATAAAGTTCTAATTTATTTTTATTAATATATTAATGGGTCACAATATCTCAACTTCAATTGAAGTTATGAAAACCTGATTTTTTTTTTTTTTTTTTTTTTTAACTATGGCAGGCATAAGAAATGCTTAAAAAAAATCTATTGATGATAAGAAGGTTGCTAGTATGATAATACATACTGTCGGAGATGTAAAAATCAAGGTCATCCAACTTAATCGTTCTTTAATTGTTCTGTAATATGCAGCTCAAAATAACAAAAATTATATATACTGAGAGAGGAGAGAGGAGAGAGGAGAAAGAAGGAAAGAAAGTAATTGGAAGGGAAGAGGAGGGAGGAGAGAGAGGGGGTAAATTGGGGTCCACAAGGGCATTTTGACAATAAAATTAGGAGGAGGGTATTTTGTTTGATAACTTTTCAAAGAAGGGTATTTTATAAAATTCCCCGCCTGTTTCATACAAGGTCTTTAGCTGAACATATATGTCATGGATGACACTAGACTACTTTAGTGGGTGTTTGGAACACTTCGACAACCTACGAGTCGGACTGGCGCAGAGGGTTTAGACCAGGGCGTACCATATGCCAGTGGCATTTATAAGGTTTTCCTTCCCTTAGGGTGCCTGTTACATGCAAAGGCTTTAGCTGAATTTATGTATTGTTGGGGTGGCGTGGAAGTCTTTAGTTTGGATGGCGTGCAAGCCTTCGGTTTGGATGGCGTGCAAGCCTTTGTCTCTGGATGGTGTGGAAGCCTTTTATTTGGGTTGGCGTGGGAGCCTTTGTTTGGGTGGCGTGGGAGCCTTTGGACTTGGTTTGGCATGGAAGCCTTTGGTTTTGGTTTGGCATGGAAGCCTTTGGTTTGGCGTGGAAGCCTTTATTTGGGTGGCGTGGAAGCCTTTGTATTTGGATGGCGTTTACTTTGATGCATCGGATTTACTTGTGTTTGATTTATGTTTTGGCATGGTTCGGGTTTAAGCTTGATTTTGCTTGGATTTGATTTGAATTTGGTTTTATTTAGTTTATTTGGTTGGTTTCGGTTTGCTTTGAGTTTGTTGGATTCATTTGATTTATTTGGTTTATTTGGATGTGTTTGGTTTATTTGGTATGGCCTTGCGTTTATGTGGATTTGCGGGTTTGATTTGAGTTGGAGTAGTCTTTTGCGCTTATATCTTTGATGAGGAGGGTTCAAATGCCTCCATTTTTTGTGCCTCCATCATGCCTCCATTTTTAAAAACTTAAATAACTCAAAATTTAAAACTCAAACGTCAAAATAAAACCGTTAGATGTAATCTATGTTATTTTCTCTATATGCCCATAAAAAATTATCACATTTTGATTTTGCTTTCATATGAATCAATAAGTTGAAAAATCAACGTTTATAAATTATCCATATTTGTATATATTTTTACAAGCTCAAGATAACAATCAAAACAAAGTTAAAATGCCATAATTTTTTACATGTGCATAGATAAAATGATATAGTTCATATCCAACGGTTTTATTTTGAATTTTAAGATTTAAATTTTGAGTTATTAAAGTTTTTAAAAATGGAGGTACGATGGAGGCACAAAAAATAAAGGCATTTGAATCCTCCTCATCTTTAATATGACTTTGCTTCGGTTTATTTTGAGTTTTGGGTGCGGGTGTAGGTGAGCACAATAGGTTTGGATCTCATAGGTACGGGTAGTTGTACCCTCGGTTGGAATGTTCATGAGAGTAAGAATGTTCGGTCTTTGGTGCAAGCACGAGTGAACGATTAGTTTGATGTACATCTCGTGTCACTACTAACTCAAATTTAGTGAAATTAGCTTCTTTATTTTTGTTAATCATGAAAAGGGTTTTGACTTCTATGATGCTTCATCATGCAATTATAGATAATTACATTATTTCTTTGAAATGACCCGACGATGAAACAAATTTGACCAGTATGCGAATTCGTATGCCCAAATCAATCCCGTTTGCTTCGCCTTTTTTTTTTTTTTTTTCATGTATACCACTGCATTGATTTGCACAGACTTCTTCAGTAATTATTTTTTTGTTATCTCAAACAATCTCTTTTCTTTTTTTTTCTATCTATTTTTTTTTTGTAAAATTTCGACGGCATTTCGATTCAATTTGATTTAATCGAATGTGATTTTTCATATCTAATTAAGAGGGAATTTTGACAGTATTTCTGCTTTATTCGCACTCGTCATTAGTATGATTGTGGCATCCTACACGCACCGAGTGCTTCGAATCCTTTTTTTTATTGGCACCTTACACGCACCAAGTGCTTCAGGCCCATTGAATCACTCCAACGGCACACTACGCGCACTGTGTGCTTCGAGTCCGATGATAGTGAGTGTTTTTGTGATTTTGCCCAACCGGCACCCTACGCGCACCGAGTGCTTCGAATCCAGGAGTAGCGGTGAATTATTCCAAACGTGTTGTGATTTTTGTCTAAAATGCTTTCATAAAGATATGAAAAAGAAAGTGGACGAGGGGATCAAACATCGGGTATCTATTTCACCAACAATGCAAAAATTGTACTCTTTTATTTACCTTTTCTTCTCTGCAGCGGGGAAAACTGATATATATTCTTTCCTCTTAATTATTTCACTATTTGTTTCTTTTGTTGATCTCCCCTAATACTCAAAAGTTTATGTTATAAATTGAGTATAGTTCCGGTTCCTCTCTCTGTCTCTCTTGGTATCTGTGTATTCTTTGCTTGTCCTTTTATAGTGTAGGAGGGGGGCGCCTTTGTTGCCAAGAATCATGCTGCGTTGTTCTTCAAATTAATCTAGCCGCGTGCAATATTTTAATTCCCATATCTCGCAATCGCTG